>JABUQX010111801.1:7500-39175 GCA_015478945.1 Trachelipus rathkii | reverse complement strand
TTATTGACCCATTGCTCTTGTGAGCAACATTGCGATTTAATTTTTTTTTTTTATTTTTTTTCGAAGTAAATTTTTTTTTATTTTAACAATAAATCAATACCTCAGGGTAAACCGCAAAGACTGGCAGCAGTCGGGGTCTCTCGCCTCCCGGTGGACGAGGGGGGGACCTAATCCCCCCCTCCAGGATGGCTCGACCCCGCTCTAATTGGTCTATTGGGTGTTCGCGGGTTCCTCGACCATCCTCCGGAGTATGAAAACTCACCCCTGTCCCGTCAGCTCCCGAGCCCCTAAAAAAAAACTTAGAAATGATGAAAGATAACAAACAAAATTATTTCACCAAATTCTTTTTGTTGAACACAATTCAAAATTAAAACATGTTTCATACCCGGAGGAGATGGTACGGAGAACCCCCGCGACACCCAAAGACCAAGAGCGGGGGTTCCAGAGACCATCCCCGGAGGGGGATTAGTCCACCCGTACACTCGCACCGGCGCAGGCGAGAACCGACTCCTGCCATCTTGCGGTTTACCCTATGGTAATTATTTTGTAGTTAAAAAAAAAATATACATTCCAAAAAAAAAAAAAAAAAAAAAAAAAAAAATTAACATCCAATCCTTAGAAATTTTGGTGATTCAAATATATAATTTATTTCTACTGATCAGACCTGCCGTCTCTAGCTAACATACTGTGAAGCATTAAAAAATCTGACCATTCTATATATAATATATATATATATATATTAATATATATAGATATATATATATATATACTATATATATATATAATATAATATATATATATATATATATATATATATAAGATATATATTATATATATACATACACAAAATAATAAATATGTTCTAATGAAATAAAACTAAAAATTAAATAAATGAATTGGAAAATAATACAATAAATATTGAGCCACAAAAATAAAAAAAGTTGCTTCTATTTATAGCACTCGAATTTTTAATTTTAATTTTGCATATAATTAACTTTAATGATTACTATTAAAACTATTTTCGAGGACCAGTATTACTTAAGTCCTATATAAATATATATATATATATAGTATATATATATATGATATATATTATATAATTAATATATATATATATAATATAATATATATATATAATATATATAAGATATTTATAATATCATTTTTATATTAATATATTTATACTACTGAATTATCTGACTGTCGTCCGGAGTGGAAGCATCTGAAAACAGCTGGAAGATAAATGAAAGAGGAAATGAGAAGGGTTTGGAAAGAAACTACAGAGAGATAAGAAACTCTAGCCGAGAGCAAGAATCAAGCTATAATCTTACTTATTTAGAAGTGGAGATAAAAATTATTTGAACTGCAATAACATATTAAAAACATTATTATTATTTGGATCAAAGAAGTTCGAAATTAGAATTCAAAATTATAAATGTCAAAATATCATTTTCAGAAAACTTTAAGAGAAGAGCTACAAAATTTTTTATCCAGGCCTTTTAATATAATTTTCATTAAAATAATCTGTTAAGGAGGAGAAAAATTGAAAAAGAAATTGCTTCTTTAAGTTATATTCAGCAATACTACAATAATTGAATCTACTTCTAGGTGATATTTGCTCGAAAATGATGTTTTCAGTTCAGTCAAGGGAAGAATGATGATTTGGAAGCTTCACGCTGTCAGAATATGAAATCTTCTTCCGCAGGTTTATTAGGCGACAGGCTAGCAACCGTCCTTTTCCTTTTGCTCAAACTCTTGTCCAGACGTCTGATCTTATGCGCCTTAGAAACAAAGTCCTTGGAGAGCCTAGAAAGAACCAGATTTTGAGCCTAAGGAGAAGATGTAGTTCTACTGAAAGGGCAAAAACCCCTACCTGAGAGTGTTTTAACTCGAGAACTGGCGTCCAAACCATTTCGCCGAGAAATGGTTTCTAGAGTGTTCTAGGGTTAAAAGTTTCGGCAGGAGAAGACGCTGGACCTACTGACAGAGCGAAAGCTCTTCCTGGGAGTTAGACTATATAGATTATAGATATATATATACTTATATAGTATATATATAATATAATATATAGTAGTATATATATATAATATATATACTATATATATATATATGATATAATATATATATATAATATATATATATATATATATAATATATATATATTGGTTCCATTTAGAGGGGCGTTTTAAAGGGATGGGATATAGATAGGACACAAGACTCTGCTCATTCTGGGCTTTACTTCGCAGTTTATATTAATTCTTACAGAGTTGGAACTCAAGATATCTAGACCCTTTTCGTTTGTCATTCATTCGTGCTTACGCTCGATAAGAAATGTTTACCCAGTTGTAGCAAGAATTTCGGGCATAAACGAACGCGATCTCTCAAAAAGTTACTTCTGTTACAACAGTCATAATCAGCTGTTTGTGATGGACCATGTGGTTAAATTAAATAAAGAAGAAATAACAAATAGCACATGGTTCATATTACACAATAACTGACTCAACTATTAGTGATGAGATTTATCAATTTGATCGGAAAAATTAATATTAATTAAGTAATTTTATTGAATTAAAACATTCGTTAAATTTTTTCCCTAAAGAGCGTGCTTAAATTCGGCTAAGCACAGGAAATAGCAACCTTTACAGAATTAAGGAAAGTCGACCAGCCTCTGAGCATTTTTCACGATTTTGCGCCAAAGTTTGACAAAACACAATACAAAGCTCGAGTATTTCTACGTTTCTAAGCAACAAATGCAAAACGAGATCGGCTTATATATAAAGTATTTTATGTTTTTGAACAAAAAAAAAATGTGCCAACTAAGTGAACATCAAAAAAATTTTTTTTATCTTTTTTAAGAAGTAGAAGAATTTTAATTCATATTACTTTTATTATATTATTAATTATTATTTATATTATTATCTTAGCACATTATCTTTAATTATTATTATTATATCATTATTATGTATTATTATTATTATATATTATTATTATAATTATATATTATACTAATTCATTATTATTATTATTATATATTATTATTATTATTATTAATTATATATTATGTTTATTATATATCATTATTATATATATTAGTATATTTATTAATTATTACTATATTATATTATCTATTATTATTTATTATTGATTATTATTATTATAATTCATTATATATTCTTATTATTAATTATTATTATTATTATTATTAGTATTATTATTATTATTCATTATATTATTATTATTATTATTAATACTTATTATTATTATTAATTATTATTATTAGATATTATTATTATTATTATTATTATTAATTATATATATTATTATTACTTATTATTATAATATTATTATTATTATTATTATATATTATATTATTATTATTATACATGATTACTATTATTATATATATTATTATTATTATATTTATTATTATTATTATTTATTTATCATTATTAATTATTATTATTATTCATTAATTTATTATTATTATATTAATATATTATATTATATAGTATATATACTTAAAAGCATTATTATATTATATTATAATATTATTAATTAATTATATTTTATTATTATTAATTAATATTATTTATCTATTATTATTATATTATTATTATTATTATTATTATTATTAATTATTATATATTTAATTATTATTATTACTTATTATTATTATCATTATCGATATTATATTTATTATATTATTATTATTATTATTAATATTATATATTGATTATCTATTAATTATTAATCATTATTATTATTATATATTATATATATTAATATTATTATTCATATTATATATTCATTATTATATCATTATTATTATTATTATATTATATTATATTATTATTATTATTCATTCTTATTAATTATTATTATTAATTATTATATTATATTATTAATTATTATTATATTATTAATATTCATTATTATTATTATTATTTTTTATTATTATATTATATTATTCTATTATTATATTATATTACATCTATTACTGTATATATATCCTAAAAGCCATTTACAATTACTCCAAAAAAATCTTATAATAACTAAAGTTACTAAAATTTATGTATTATATTATTATTATTATTATTATTATTATTATTACTTATTATTATTTATATTATTATTATTATTATATTATTATTTATTATATATTATTATTATATTATTATTATGTATTATATTACTTATTATTCATTATTATTATATTATTATTATTATTCTATTCATTGAATTATTATTATTATAATATATATATATTATTATTATACTAGATATTAATATACTATATATATATCTAATATATATATATATAATATATATATATATATACTATATATATATATATATATATATCTATATATATATTATATTATATTAATATATATTATATATAATATATTATATATACAAGCTCCTAAGTGGGTTTGTTATAAAGAGAAAATAGGATTTTTAGATTATTTGATTTGAGGAATTTATTTGCCAATTTTCTCAATTTTCCCATTAAATAAAAAGAATTAGACAGCACCGCTCGCGCGCAGCGCCCATTTGGAGCGAACGCGAATTCAGCGAGCAGTCTGCCATGCCATGTACGCCAACCTCTGCTGTGTAGTTCCAATTTATTGCACAGTTTATATTTTTATTTTATTCAATAAATACCTAATGAAAAAATAATTTAACTGCAAATAAATAATTTGAAAATTAAAAAAAATATCATTTAAGACATAATAAAAAAGTAGAAGACTTTCTCAAATCGTCGACAGGAAAAAGTGTTGACAGGGAAAATGGTCGACAGGACATTGAACAAAATTTCCATTTGTCTAAGACTTCGGGAAGTAATTCTCAAAAGTAAATATGGTCGACAAAATTTTCTCTAACTCGTCAAACCGTCGACACACAAGTAGACAATGGGCAATTTTACAATCAATACGCTCACTATAAATATATACTATTATATATTATTATATATTATATATAATATATATATAATATATAATATACTAGTATATATATATACTATATATTACGCAGCGTAGATATCATCAGTTTAGTCTTACGTTACGCAAGTGGAAAATCCATCATAGGTTATGTCTTAGGTGCCTACGGCATCGTTCGCATCCTATAGTTAGGTCTGCGTTTAGGGAACCGGCTCAGTTCAGTTATGATAGTTTTGCTTGTATTCTCAGATTTATATTATAATAATATAAATATATATATATATTAGAATATATTATACTATATACTATATATATATATATATATATATATATATATATAATTATATATATAATTATCATATATATATATATACATTATAATATATATATCTATACATATATTATATCTAATATATACATATATAAAATATTATATAATATATAGATAAATATATATATATTTTATATACACTATAATGTAGATATAATATATAATATATTATTATAATATTATATATATATTATAATATATATGTATTATATAATATTATTAAAGATAATAAATTACTTTAAAATAAAATAAATTTTAATAAAAGGAAAGAAAAATATCGGTAATAATCAATATTAAGGAAAGAAAAGGCGATGTTAACCCAAATATTCTACTCATCCAGATCGTAGACAAAAAAAAAAAAAAAAAAAAAAAAAAAAAAAGAAAAAATATTGGGTCGACAATTTTTTTTTTTTTTTTTTGCAAAGTCCAAAATCGCGAACACATTGAAACTGATGGGAAAAAAGGTCGACAGAATTTTTTTTGCAAAATAACGACCCTTTTCCTGTAAGCTCATTTTCCTGTCAATCATTTGAATACAGGTCCAAAAAGAACACAAAATCGACTTTATAAAACTTCACAAATTTTAGTTTAAAAGAAATAAAATCTCTTATTTCTGATTTTTCCCTCGTATCATAAAATGAATTTCCTAGTTTTATCCAGAAATGACTTCCTGAGAGCGAGGAGAGATTTCTTCACGAGGTCGAAAGGCCTAGCAAACCGACCCTTCATATTTTACTTGAAAAAATTCAAGGACTAGCCTCCGGTATCAGATGTAATGACAAGCTCATTCTTCTGGTTTGAAAAGCACAAGAAGAAAAGAAGAGTTTAAAGTCAAGATGATGTCAGAATCTCGCTTCACTAACAGATTGACGACACCCTTCCTAGGAGAAGATGAAGATGAAGATGAAGATGAAGATGAAGATGAAGATGAAGATGAAGATGAAGATAAAGATGAAGATGAAGATTTAACAATATAAGACAGATCCTTATTTGAACAAAACAGTTCAGCAATGTAGAATTTGCCTTCAGCAATGTTACGCCTTTCGGTAAGTTCATAAATAAACAGGCAAAGCTAATATTTCTTTCAAAAGCAAATAGAAAGCAAACCGATAGAAATAGGAAAAAACGGGAAGCTGACGTTTTGGTGCTCACCAAAATATGCATCTCGCCTTTCATTTTATATAAATCGGATTAAAATTAAGATACTTATACTTAAATTTAAATCTAAGGAATTTTCCACTAAATGTCTTTAAAAAAAGGGTGCTTATCAAATATATATATATATATATATATATATATATATATATATATATTATATATACTATATATATATATATACCTAATAGATAATATAATATTATATACATATATTAATATATTATATATATATAATATACTATATATATATAATTATACTTATATATATACATGTATATTATATATATATATATATATATATATATTTAATATATATATATATATATAACTATAAGTATATAATATATATAAAATAATATACGTAAAAAAATATATATATATATATATATCATATATATTATATATATATATAATAGTTTATGTCCCAAAAGTTAAGTTTACTGATGTTCGTATTTAATTATGTATTGGCCTTACCTGAAATTACAAGTTATCTCTTCGAATGATATGACCCTTTGGAAGATTACACAGGCGTCTTCAAAGTTTCTTCCACGTTTCATAGCAGCATACCGAAGATCATTTTTCCTTGAAGTGTGAATTATATTCACGTGTTAAAGTATTTTTTATAGTTCTATCCATTCGTCCCAAAATTGTGAGACCCATTACAACTATCCTTTTTCAACTTAGGACAGAGAGAAAATCGCCACGTAACTAGCATATATGGCAGGATAGTGAAGTACATAATGTTTTCTTCGCCAGAAATTCTTTAATAGACAGAGCACAGTATGAGATGGCGTGTCAAATCGGGCTTGCAGCGCCCAGATCTGTCTGCAATGTCTGTTCTGACATTGATACTGTTGCTCCTGAAGACAAATTCCCTTGTGCACAAATACCACGGTCATGTCGAAAAAAACAATAATCAGTGTTTTTACATTAGACTTGTTTATATGCGCATTCTTCGGACGAGGAGACTTTTTTGTATGCCATTCCGCACTTTGCCGTTTGGTTACAGGATCGTACTCAAAAACCAATGATTTAATCGTGTTATAACTTTATACAACAAATTGTGCGCCAATTCGAGGTCTTTCAAGATAAATCTGACACCATTTGATCCTGTTCAGCTTTCTGTCTCCACAAACAAGGTCTTCAGGCACTAGTTTGCACAAATTTTTCGCATGTGCAACATGGTTCGTTAAAATTCTATGACTGCATTTTTATCCAAACCAGTTTCTTCTGCAATCACTCTGACACTGAAACGGCGATCTCTCTCTTTCACATTTTTATCGATAATTAACGAGATTGGTCTCCCACAACTAGGGTCGTCTTCAACATTTCCTCGTCCCTCTTTGAAAGCTTGTGCCAAATTAAAACCATAGTTCGATAGAGTCGCATCCCAAAGCTGCGTTTTAAAGAAGCAAATTTCTCCTAGTGCAGACTGTTACGTTTCACATAGGAATTTGAATATAGCTACACGCTGATCTCAATATTTTACGTGCATCGCAAAAACGTAACGAGGATAGAAAACACGCCCATACACAAAAAGATGCAGTTCAAAAACGTAACGAGGTTCGAACACACGCCCATACATAAACAGATGTAATACAAGACTGACTTTATAAATCTGGTTTAAACTGTATGGATATGTACCTAGGGTAACTAGCTACCCTACTCGTAATACGTCACGGAGACTACATTAATCAGTCGTCCTGTCGAATCTTCAGTTTAAACGTGTCTTTGGACAAAGGAATATATTATATATATATATATCATATATAGTATATATAGTATATTATAAATATAATATATATAAATATATATATATATAATATATATTATATATATATAATGAATACAACTTCTGACCTCAAATCAATATTTAACTTGGAAATATTCGAGGAAACCCATTGGGAATAAACGAGATTTGTTAACATGGCTTATATTCATTAAAAAACATGCAGCATTATTGGAACGTCTAAAAATATATATATAATATATCTATATATATATATTAATATATATATATATATATATCATAATCATAATATATTAGATTATATATATATATTATATATATATATATATATATATATACTAATATTATATATATATATATATATATATATATAATATATATATATATATATATATATACTATTATATATTATATATATATATATTATATAATAGATATATATATATAGATATATAATATATATACATATAACCTTTTTTTATATTATAATTAATATATTATATAGTATATATAGTATTAAATATATAATATATAGTATATATATATATAAATATATATACTTATTATATATATAATATATATATATATATATATAATATATATAATATAGTATATATATGTAGAATATATATATACTATATAATATTATATATATATACTATATATATATATATATAATTATATAAGTATATATATGTATAATATAATATATATTATATACTAATACTATATATATATAATATATATATAATATATATATATACTATACTTATATATATAATAATATATATATTTATATAATATAATATATATTATATCATATATTTATAATTATATATATATATATATATATATTACTATTAATATATATATATATATATATATATATATAAATCAGTATATATATATATATATATATATATAAATATATATATATATAATATATATATATATATAATATATTAATATATATATTATATATATATAATATATATATTATATATATATCATTATATTATATATATATATATATTATATATATATATATATATATATTATATAGTATATTATTATATATATGTACCGAATCCGCATAAAGTTTTAGAATAATGCGTAAGATTCGACACATTTTGGTTTCATATTTGTGTGAGCAATTATGAATTTAAAAAGATTTATTCCGAACTTTGTGAAATGACTTTACAGTCTGTAGCACTTGTCTGCAACATTTTCGTTTATATAATATTAATTATTTTTTTATCCATATATTTTGAATACCTACAGTTTGACGCTTCTTTAATTCTGTTATTTTCGTTTTGTCTATTTATTAACGACAGGTCCAGTGGAGTTAATGCTTATTGGAAAGCGTGATGGGTGGAACAAAACAGTTTGTAGAATGTGGGGTGTGAATGTGTGTGCGCACGAAGCAGGAATGAAACATATCGACTCGGCCTAGTGGGGGCCGGTAGTATGGCAAAGAAGCATCCGAAAGGGATGGAAGATGGGAACAGTGTCCGGGGAAGGCGAGGCAAGAAAACCATAAGGGAGTGGATATGTTAGAAAGTAATATGGCATAATTTGTTGACCTAAGACAAATGATGCAGTTAAGGATTAGCAAGGTACCGGCCAACGACCAGGGTCAGGGCAGTGATCGTATCACCGCAACGGGCTGAAAGTATTAATATATGGAGTAAGGTAAATAAATATATAAATATAGATATATAAAGTAAGACAAATAATATAAAAAAATAATATAATATATAATCCGTCAGTCTATGTATGTTCTTACAAACTTTCCAAGATACTTTAATCTCCCTCACTTTTAAAAGCCTGCGGTATACTTATATATGCTCGAGATCTGTACGTAAATATTTTGACAGTGTATAGAATGAGAGAAACTGTATTATTATGAGGCTAGATAAATTACATATACATAACCCTTCATTATTGAATAGGGATTCTGCCCTAGTATGAGTTATACTTTATAGGTATTATAAAGAAATAACTATATATTAGGTGACTAAACTGTAATAAAAAAGAATAAAAATATTTAATTTAAAAAATTAGTGGTGTCGGCGAAAAATCGGATTTTTCGTCGCCAAAGACGATTACACGTAAAATTGACTGGCACTGGGCGGCACGACAACTTTCATTGGCTTAAAGAACCCACTTCATAGCAATTATGACAAATTATTTATATTAATATAAGGGTTTAAACAAGTAGTTACTTCGAATATAAAAGGTTATTTAAGTTTATGTAACCAGTCAGTTAATTTTCTCTTAGAGAATAACCAAAAATTAAAAGAAACACGAATAAGATTACACAATAGTAGTAATAGTGGAACTACGCCTATTATTTAATTACATAGTACTTTATAAACCTACTTATAATATAGGCAACAGCACGATAGTGACGATTTATGGTGGACTTTTATAACTATAATAAGTAATGTAGTATTACACTTATAGTAAGTAAATCTACTAACTATAAGCTGAAGATGTTATAAGTAATAAACTAATCAATTTGATTAATTATAATGATTAGAGTCATTATATGATGATATAATTATATACAGAATTTTTACATGGATCACTCGTATAATTATTCATTATGTTAATGTTTATCAATAAATTTAGACACTCATATTCACCTTTCAAAACGGTAATATAAATTATTATTAACACTATTAATTAACTCATAAAATTTTAATAGGAATATATAACCTCATCTTGAGTTAATAAAAGCTTATAGTAACGAGAATTACATAAAATCTGTAAATTACAAAGAGAAAAGGAAGAAAAACGAATTGTCACTATTCAATATTAGAAAATCCAAAGCAAAAACCGCAAACGAGAATATAAGATGAGGCGTTCTACGAAATAATAAAAATAATCATTATATAATTATTAAATATGGAGGTATTGCTATTGCTTACTTATTATATCAGTAAATGATTGAACGTATTATCCTTTTACATGTCATAATATAAATATATTAATATATTAATAAGGTTAATAGATAAAATTATATAGGAATAAAGTTGGAGATATTTTAAATTACATTATTATAATATCATAAAATATTTGCACTATATAATATATGATACTAGTATAGTCATATATAAACCTATATATATTAATTTTAATTCACTCAAACTGACATTACCCCCGTTTTACGATCTATAAAGTTAGCTATAACGGTATTATTATATAAGATAGTATATATATATCACGTATAGTATATTAGAATATACATTAGTAATATATATTTATAAACGTAGTTATATTATTTATATATATTATTAGATAATATTATAGTATTATGTATATATAAGAACAGATTGTATACTTAAGGAAATATGTATTAAATATATATTTTAGATGCTTCATAACAAACTAGGATGTTTTTTATATTAAGAAAACATTATTATAATAACAATATACATATTTTTATATATATAACATTATGTTATATATATATATACTAATATATATAACTATATATATATAGTACACTAAATTTGTATATTTATAATTATATTAATATATTATATAATCAGTATAGTAGAATAAACTCAATATATTATATATATATATAAACGTATATATATATATATAGATATTATATATATTATATATACTGATATATATATAATATATAATATATATAATATATATAAATATAATATATATTATAACTATAATATAAACATATATAAGTGATAATATATATTTCGAATCCGATGGCTATCAAATCAAATAGAAAGGTCCAGAAGAAAACTAATAAAACTGGTTATATATATATGTATCATATATTATATAATAATCATATATATATAACTATATACTTATATATATATATATATATATATAGTATATGATATATATTATATATAAATATATATATATATATATATATATTATATATATATATAATATATATATATTATTATATATATATAGTATATTATATTACAATATAGATATATATACTAATATATTATATATTATATATATATACTGTATTATATAATATCTTATATATAATATATATATATATTATATATATTATATTATATGATAAATATATATTTAATATATTATATATATAATATATATAATATATATAATTATATACCTATAAATAATATATATTATATATATATAATATACCGCCCTATATATCATTCTCCGGAGAGTATTTTTTTAGGTACCCATAATTTCATCCTAATATTCTATTGGAAGGGTCCAAATACCAATTCCCTAAAGGTTTGAATATTTTAATTACTCTACGATGGGTCATTTATCATTTGGTATGACGAACTTGATAAAAAATAGGTAAGATTAAAAGATTTTGGAGACAGTACTTCTATACTGGAGAACCATTGAAAAGGTACCATATATAATATATATATTTATATATATATATATACTATTATATATATATACCTCATATACTATATATATATATATATATATAATTAATATATATTATAATATATATATATATATATTTATATATATATATATATAATTATATTAACTATAATATAGTTACTACCTATTATATATATATATATATCTATATATATATTATATATATAATAATAAGATTAATAAATAATATATACTATTAATATAATATATAATATATATATATATATATATACTAGTAGTATAAGTATAGAGTGTCCTAATATATATACTTATATATATAATTATATTATCATTTTATATTATGATATATATATACGTATATATAATATATATAACTTTATAATATATATTTATTATATCATATATATTATATAATATATAAATAATATATATTATATATATATATATATAATATATATTTATATTATTATATATATTATACTATATATATAATTTATTACTTATTAGAAGTATGATATAGTACTATATATAATTAACCTGAGATATACTTAGTTATGAATAATATGACAGCTAACTATTGCTATATAAAACATATAATAGAAAGGAAGATAGATGTTATAAGAGATAAGATAGAAGATATTAATAAGTATAGATATATGCGAGTCAAATAGTAACGGAAGGATAGAGAAAATAGAGAGCACAATAAAATTGTCCAAACTAATGATAAATATACATTAGTTAGAATGGATCCAATTACCGCACAAAATGCACGAGAGTAGTGGGTTGCGATTTTATTGGATATTGCGTCGCTCGACAATCTCAAAATCTGATCACCACATGATTTTTACGGTGATTTTTAAAAAGGAGAAAAGTATAAAGTTGCTTAAATAATAGGAAGAGACAGATAATTTAATTTTTCGCATTAACTCAGTTAGAACCAAAACTATGAATGTTTCAACATTTAATCAGACGCAATAAGATGTATGAGAAACGGGGAGGAGTATGCAACATTTGACCTTTACCTGAGATAAGGATTAAAGTATTCTTATGGGAATATACAAATAAGGGTCCAGTTGGACTCTATAGTCTTGGAAATAAAATTTTCACCGAAAAGTATAGTAAGAGAACATTCTGAGGAAAATTTTTCAAAAGATTTTCTGAGTCTGTGAGGTGTGACAAGATATGAAAAAGTGTATATGCGTGAGAACCGTCCAAAGAAAGGATGAGTGGCGATCTGGCGACGATCGAGCGAGGGTATACCAACGACGAGTCCCCCACAAATAGAATAATCTATGTTTTCTTGTGACAGGGGAGTGAGAGCTAGAAAAAATATATATCAAAATTACACTTTGTTTCCCAAAAGATAAAGATTGACATTTGGAACCAAAAGTAAAAGAAATGTTGACTATTACTATGCCTTCTTTTTAGCGGGTAGCGTGGCCGGGAGCAGGAGCCGACATTTTCAGGGCTTTCTATACCGTACGGGCGAGATGCATCTTTTCTACTTAGATAATATTGTTTTGTGAACTCAAAAGAAATATTTTTGAAATAAATTTCCCCAATATATTTTTGGAAAATGTGTTCCAAGAACAAATCCCACAAAACGATACGTGACAAGTTATACCAAAAGGAAATCCTATTATAAGCTACGAAAATGTGCTATCTCCCCCCGGACTACATAGATCTGAAAAATTTCATCCAAACGCGACCACCTGAGTAGAAGAAAAAATATCGATTTTTCAATTTTAAAAACCAAAAAAAAGTGGGTTTGAAAAGATTATGTGAGAGTTGAAGAAATAGAGCACAAATACTCAAAATAATTTCAAAGTAAAACTAGCTTCGTGCATTTTGTATGTGTAGTGGACCCTGTATCATAATGCATCTATTTGTAAAGTCATGAATCCATTATTCTAAAAAAAAAAGTGGTGTAGAGATGATTTTGGAATCTAAAGATGTCCAAAAACATAAAAGGTTTTTGAAAAAATTTAGAAAGTTTGCTGAAAGTATTGAATGCTAAAACACAATCTAAAACGACATGTTCGTGACGAAGGAGGACAAAAAAAAGCTAACCAGTTTTTGGTGATTTACTAAGAATTGAAGATATCGCGCTTCATGAGAATTCCGAATTTAGTGAGGTCCATTTTTGAGAGGGGGTGGAAGTTTGGGCGTGTATTGCCCTGAGAGAGAGGATGTATTGAAGCCTTTCCCTTCATCTTAAATCTATCGAATATGAAGTTTGAAAAGAAAACACAGAAATTAACTTAAAATTCAAAAAAACATAACTAATTCTACCTACAACCAAACGTTTTCCTTTCCTTTCAAAATACTTAATTTCTGTAAGTCGAGCTTGTTTCTTGAAAGGAAAGCCAATAATAGATTTTGAATTACTTTTAATTTTATTTCAATATTTACAGAAAAGAAATATAACTGATCCAATTCAAATCTACTCTAAAAATTGCACCTATCTTATTCCTCTGGAGTATGATATAAAATAAATAATTATATAAAATATAAACTTTAATTAGTATAATACAAATGACAATAAGGAGAAACCATATCTATATTCGAGTGTATAATATTATGTTATACCTCTAGAGATACATGTGTCTATTAAATATAATTCCGGGACACCAAAGCACACTAAGGAAATCATTAGCAGATAACCCTTTCAAGAATTACTGAGAGAGAAGTTTCTGTATGTTATTTGAATATTTACAATGAGACATTTTCCACCGAATTTTTGCGGAAAAACGCCTGAATCAATAATACAGATCGAAATCGCCGGATTAATACTCTAATTCCTCGTTTTATACGGGTAAGCACCTAAATGACTCTATCTAAAATCAAGGAATCTCGCCTTTTAAATTAAGATAAGTTATGTATAAGTGTGTACAATGCCAATAATTTTCATTTGTTTGTGTGTATTTGTGTGTTAAGAGAGTGAATATCTTATCTCAGCGTGGTCCCAGTTTTTTATTATTATTTAATTTAATTTTTATTATTTTTAATTCATTTACTTATTATGTTCACTGTGATGGAAATATACTCATTTATTGGACAACGTATTTGATATATGCATAACAATATATCACTGACCATAATTATTCTCTGTATATATTATCTAGATCATTTATTTTTTAATTCAATAAATTTTATTAATTCTAAATTAGAATTTGATTTAGTTTTATTAAAGAAACCAATGATTCGTTGGAATTTTCCGAATTAAATATTAGAGTATTCAAGTAAAATAATAAAATATTAATATATTAATTTAAATTTAATATATATATATATAAATTATATAATTAAATCAATAATAAATAATAATTATTAATAATATATATATATATTAATTAATTTATAATTAATAATATAATTAATAATTATAATATATTAATATATAATTTTATATTAATTGAATATTTTTTTAAATGGTCTTAAATTATTATTATTATTGAAGCATAAATCGATTATTATTATATATTATCTTGTAAATTAATTTATTTTTAGCTTCTTAAATATTATTCTAATTATATTATTAAAGAAAGTATATTTTTTTAACCTCTCTTATTTCTAAAGTTTTCTCATATATCATTATCATAATGGGCTACTTTTTTTATATTAGCACCGAAGCTATTTTAAAGCATATTAGTGTCATTAATATTATATAATATGAAATACTATTATTTCTATTAACATTTTATTAATTAAATATGGTTATTTTCATTATTATTACATGAATATATTATATTAACTGATTTATTCGATAAGTTATTAATTATTAATTATTATTTATAAATTAAAATTTATATATTTATATTAAATTTTAAATTATTTAATATATAATTTATTATATTAATATATAATTCAATTAATAATTTATTATATTAATAAATATTATAATAATAATAATTTATATAATATTCAATATAATAATTAATTATTAATAAATTCAATATTAAATAATTTATTAAATAATATATAATAATTATATAATATATTAATATATAATATTAAATAATAATACTATAATAATTAATAAAATATAATATCCTATAATAATCAATATTAATTATATTTATTTAATCTACATTATATATAGATTACTAAGAGACTCTAGAACCATTATTTATTTAATTATTATTATGAGTGCAAATTCAAATATTATGACATCAACTCTGTGTTTTCATCTATCTTTTAATTTTTATATCTTATCCCCTCAACAAAATATTCAAAACTCTATTATATATTCATTCTATATTTAAGCAACAAAGATTGTAAAAACAATTCAATGAACATTCCGTTTTTGAAATTTTTATATTATTATATGTATAAATAATAATTTAATATATATAATTACTTTATCTAATTAATATATATTAATATAAATTATTAAATAATCTATTTAGATTAAATATAATTAATATAATTATTTATATATATAATAAATATATATTAATTAATTATTATTGAATTAATATATAATTAAATATATCTATATTAATATATATAATATTATATTATTATTATTGAATTTATATTATAATATATATATTAATAATATCATAATATAAATTATTTATTATATTAAATATAATATATATAATATTTAATTATTATTATTAATTAATCATAATATTATATATAGATTAATAATTTATATTATATAATTTAAATTTAATTATAATTTAATATTATATAATATCGATATTCTGAATTAATTATTATTATATTTATTTATATAGTGGATTAAGAGTTTTATTAATGAGAGAATTTTGCCTTTTATTTTATGTTATTTTATAAAAAGTAAACCTCAACAATATGAACTCTCTAAATCGACCCTTATTTCATTTCTGTACACATTTCAAATATTATCTTAAAATTAATATTAAATAATATAGAAATTTCAGGATTTAATATTTATAAATCTATGAACATAAATAGAAAGATAAAATGTCATATTCTATTATTTTACATAAAAATTCCTACACGTTTGGTCTTTAAACTAGAAGCATCTTCATTGGCAGGTATTTTGTAAGGGAAAGATAAATAAAATGTATGTTTTTTAAATTATTATTATCAAAATTTTAATATATAATATTATTTATAAATTACTTATTATTATATATTTTATTATATATTATTATATATATTATTATTATTATTAATTATTATATTTTTATTATTATATTATCTATATTATATATATCCCTTTTAAAGGCCCATTTTACAATTAAACTACTAGATTAGATAAACTAAAACTACTTGAAAATGATAACTTTGACTTACATTGTGTTTTCCAACTCTGACTTAACATTATAAGTCTTTAACTCTAACTTGTAATTAATTTAACACTTTTAAATTTTATTTATGAGGATCTTTAACAGTATATGGATAGCCACTAATTATAAACTACTTGATTTATTAATGAAAAAGTATTATCTTGGATGAAGAACAAAGAAGAGGTGAAGTGAGATTTAATTTTATTATTGTATGTGAAGTGTTTAGAAAATCTTTTATGTAAGTACATGTGCGTACGTTTTATATAATGCTTGCTAAAGATATTATGCTTTGTGAATTTCGTTTATATTGGCATGTGAATTTGTGATATTATGCATCTTCCTGAAATCTCGAAACTTAATAGAGATATCAATAAGTAAAGTTTTAGTTACAGGATTTTCAGTTATTATATATTAGTAGTTATGAGATATTGCCGTAAAATATATGTTTAGTACTATATGAAACTAGTATGAGTGAATGAGTGGTTGATATAAGATTTATGGCTTATCTGTTTTTTATGAACAGTACAAATATTTATTATCAATATTAATGTCTGACGAGTGAGCTATTTAATAAGTGCATCAAGTAAATATTCTACAGGACGATTTATGTTCAGTATGTAAGCATAATGCCACTATTATCGTATGATAGATTTGTTTCGGTCTTATTTTGTATATGAACTAAAATGTTTCCTATATTAGTGTTCTGACAACTGTACATGATAGCAGGAGTATTTTACAAAGAATCTATCGTAAAAAACCTTTGAGATTTTTACAGAAGGAAGCAGTGAACAAGACCTGATGTTATTCAATGCTTACTAGAAATACTTGTGATATGGATATTGCAAGAAATTTTGAAGACTAGGATGATTAGAGTTATAAGAGGAGCCGAGTAAGAGTATAGATGGTATAGTAATTTAAGAGTAATATTACATGTTAATGTGATGTTGGTCAATCGCGATCAGGATGATGTATCAGTTTGAAAATTTAAATGCATTGAATTGTTAAATAAAGAACCAAATTTAACTACCAATTGTAATATTTAAATATAAAGATGAAGTAATAAATTATAATCATGGAATGTAGAGATTCGTTGATAAATTTACTTCTTCAAAACTATCTATTAATGGGAATCAATAGAAACTTCAAATAATATTAAGATAGAGCGTAGAAGTTGGCCAGTTATCGCGTAATATTCTTGAACTTCTCAGCTCGTCAAAATTATAATGAATGCACCTCAAATAAATCAGAAAATATTCAAAGGGAACGTAAGTAGTGACGAGAGAGAGATCGATACATGACTTGAGTACTGATCCTCCTTTAGCACATAAGAGAATGGCTATTGAGGATTCATTATTTTAGGATTAGACTAGTACAATAATTCCATCATACTGATTTGGAATTTTAACTGAATTTTATGTAGTGGATTGAGTGATTCATTCTGTACACGAAATTATATCATGCACTTTGCTAGTAACCAGATCTATGTTACTGTCGTAGCCGAATTAGATAATTTATTGTTCAGATTAAAGGGTTACTTACGGATAGTCTTTAATCGATATGTGGATATTCATGGAACGTAGAGAGTGCGTACTTTTCAATACAATTCGCTACATTATATGTAAATTCGCCTCAAATGCAATGAAATCTATTATTAATGTTTGTGAGGTATGTAGTTGTAATGCTCGAAAAATCGTGGGATTCAGTAGTTAGTGCATATTGCAAACTATATTAGCATATAATTTTCATAATACACTTTTCATCATTTATAATTTATTTATGACGGATACAATGATTGAATAGGTCCAAGTTAGTAAACTTAAAATTGCGTGATGGTAGACACTTTAGTTTTACATCTCGAGTATAAGAACACGCAGATGAATGATTATTAACATAAAATAATTATTAATTATTGGATTTATATTTATATCTGTTATAATTTATGTAAGTTAGTAAGTCTATTGAAGCTGTTAAATTTAAATTCTTTTGATATATAATATAGTTCTATTATATATATTTAATTTAAGACTCATTCGCCTACATAAGAATGTTCGAGTAATGAACGCTCATGTAATCGAATGTCTCAGAGAAGTATATCAAAAGGCAACAGCAAGATCCTTCACCAATACACTGCTATTAGAATTTGATATTATTCTTGACCAGCAACTCCCGGTAATTGGTATTCAATCTCCAAGATCAATAATATCCTTAGGATATATGAAATAAAATAGGTATGAAAAGCTAGTCAAAATTTATTGGAAGGTTTTGAATTAGTATCACACAAATCAGATATACTGCCTGATTCGTTGACTCCGAGATATCAAACTGATGATACAATTTGTAGTTCCTCAGAGCTTTTACATGCACATAAATTTTTGACATATTCTGTATGTAAATAAGGAGATTATTAAGGTGCAAAAGATTACTGTAATTAAGATGAAGATGGGTATATTATCTTAATACAAACGAGTATTTATTATTTATAATAAACAGGCTATGGTTAGGTTAATGAAGCTAATGTGATCGCTTTAGGTTTAAGAAACTTATTCGTTAAGGCGGTATTTAGTTATATTCATTATATTCATTTTTTAAAAATATCACCTTAACAGTAGTATATTGCATAAATGTCTACAAAGAATTCAAAAGGCATCTTAAGATCATTGTAAGTATTAATTTACTTTTATATATATATATATAAGTACAGTAGTTATCGGACGTTTCCTTCATATCGGTCAGTAATTAGGGATTCTTTCAAGCTACTTATTTATTCGTTCACGATGAGTGTGAATGAATCACCCAGTGGTGATGGCAAGAGAAAGGAGTGGTTAGATTGAAAGGGTATAGTATATTAATATATATTATATAATATCTGTTATATAATATATATATTATATATTATAGATATATAAATAGATATATATATATATAATAATATATATAATATATATATATATATATATTTATATTATATATATATATATAACTATATATATAATATATATATATATATAATATATATATATAAATATATATAATATATATATATATATATATATATATATATATATATACTATATATTATATATATATATATATATTATATATATATATATTATATATATATAGAGTAGATAGATAGATAGATAGAATAATAGATAGAATAGATAAATAGATAGATAAAGAGAGGAGAGAGAAGAGGAGAGAGAAGAGAGAGAAGAGAAGGAGAAGAGAGAGAGAGAGAGGAAAAGAAGCGAGAGAGAGAGAGAGATATATAATACTAATAAAAGCAAGAACTGACAAACCGCAAACAACATACATAATTCGTTCGTTCGCTGAGACGTTAAGTTTTGAAACATGGGAGTCAATTTTCCGAATTGTTTCGTATCATAAATTTGAATTTCAGTATTGAAAACAAAACGGTTGTTCTTGATATGCAACCGCAATTTGTAGGTATAAAGCGTTCACGCGGTCATATTTTCACACACATTTTTCTCCTTCAAAAATGTTATAGGGATTGTGTTGTTAAAGTGTCGCAACAATCATGTGGTTTGACATTGGAACTAAACGAAAATTACATCTCGTTTTTTCATAAATAATAGAATCAACGTATCTATTTGCAATGGTATAGTTAGGGCCATCATATTTATGCTTCTAAAAATATTAAAGAATAAAAAAAATAATAAATAGGTTGCCACTAACTCAAGTGTATAAAATGGTGGTTGCGAAAACCTGCAACCAGGCCACGAGCCGCCCCTGATATAGGTATATAGTATATATATATACTATAGTATATAATATAGTATATATACCATATAGTATATATATATATTAACTATATATATTATATAATATATATCAGATATATATATTAATAGTTATATATATACGAGTGATATGCGAAGGCTTTGCATCGTCATTGCCTCAACATTTCTCTTGCGATACTATCTATGTCCTCTCAATCATTTTATATGCTCTTTTAATTTGTAGATTAAGAAACTGTGTGTGTATTACTATCGATGTTTTTATATGTCATCTGGCAACATTGATTGTAACTAGAAAAATAAGAGAGCTCTTATGACTCCGTTTTCATGTATTATTCTTTTCCAATATTCTTGAGCTTATCTCAAAAGATCATATAACAAGGATTCCAAAGTAGATTACACTCATTCTATCCCCACACCGCCTCAGGTTAAAAGTTATAGTTCAAGATTCATCATATCGATGAGATATTAGGAAGAAATTTCTTGTAGTATGGAAATATCATTAACATATATATTTTTTTATTATATTATATATTTATATTGAAGACAGTTATCTCTGACTTCACTGTAAAAACCGATATCGCGAGCATAATATGTAATACTATCATGATCCTATCTCGTATCCTTAAGCGATATTTTGAAGAGTTTCATTTTTAATAATAAAACTATATTTTTCTAATATATACAACACAGAAATTAGTACTTTTATCAACTATAAGTTACCTATTATTAGTATTAACATTTTAATATTTGTATCTACCTAACATCTTTGAATTTAAGCCTTAATATACCAATATTGATTGCAGAATTTAACAGTTATATATAGAGAACCATATATATATATATTATATATATATATAAGTATATTTAATATATAATATATATATATTTATATATATATTATCATATATATATATTTTAATATAATTATTATATTATAGTAATATTATTTAATATATATATATATATTATATAAATTAATATTATTATATAATATAGTATTACAATGGCGTATATCAGGGTAGGTGGCCAGTGAGGCCATATGGATACCCCACAAAATAATTCTAGACACTATAATTAAATTTAAAATTATCAATCTATTTTCTTTCTTATCTCTAATATAAGTAATGTTGTTGTCGGATATTATTTTTTTTAATTCGGCTGTCAGGTAACAATATCATTCGTATATATTACCTTTAGTAAAAGTAACTTGAAAGCCATTACTAGAGAAATATGTACTATATCAATTTAGTATCACGCAAATTATATATATGGATAGACATGAAAGAGAGATAATCAGGCAGATAGATGCGTTACTGTAGAGAAAAGACACACCATGATATATAACCCAAAAGTACAAACAAAGAGTCTTATCCCACACAATTACACAGAGGCAATCCCACTACTCGGACTACCTACTCACATAGAATAGATACCACACTTATCCAACATCGAAGTTCTATAGATAGTCGAGCCTCCTAGATTGAGGAGATCTGAGTGTCGTAAATGAAAATCAGTTTCCGAAACTGCCAAAGGGAGAGTTTTTTATATTTCATAACTGCGATATGAAATCAATCTTATTATCATGCACATGTCCCGAGACTTTTGAGTACAATAAAGATCGACATACAGTAGTAATCGTGAACCCATAGATGTGATAGAAATTCGCACTAAAGGAATCGCGTGATTAACAGTTTGAGCAGATGAAAAAATCTCATCCACATATAAGCCTGAAGATACTGCAATTTTATAGGATATGAGAGAGACAGCATAATATTCAATCTGAATGAACGTGAGCATACTCCAGACAGACTCTTAGACGAGACACTAATCTATGTCCAAACTTAGCAACTATAGATACTGTGTCACACAAAAATATAAAATGCAGGCAGTAGAGACGGTGCCTCATGAACTGCTTTTCTAATTAATAATATCTCTCTCGACACATAGATACGATAAGCCATATCTATTGTCTAGGATAATGTAAGAGAATCACATTCTACATATACACAGTACTGCCGATATTGTTGTCATAACCACACCTGTGATACATGTCGTCACAGTTGAACAGCGTAACGAGATCTTTCACAGCGATATAAAAATGCGCAAATCAAAACCTTATAGCAGTAACATAGAGAATATACTGAGAGAGCAAAATAAAAAAAAACATCTGGACTTGCTTCTCCTCTAAATCCAGAAATAATTTGCGAAAATGAGAGAGAATGCTGAAACTAATTGTCTGTAGCCTAATATGCTTTACGCTCCATGGTGACCATGATTAAATATATAAAAATGTATAAAGGTAAGAATATGCTAATATTTAAGTGTTCTCGTACGTACATTCAGCACATATCTCTGTAGAGATACAATTCAGTAGAGATAAAATACTCAGTCTTCGAAATCACCGAGCCGTTTAAAAAAAATGTCCACATACATATCAGTTCAGATTCAGAATGTATAGATAAATTTCATTACTATTAGTGTACTACTAAGTGAGAATATAGAATTCAGTGTTAATAAGGTATAAAGAAGTGTCGCGTATAAGTATATCATATACTAGCAGATGTAAAAACCGTGTATAAATTCATCTGAAGAACATATTATTACCATTAGTAGTTGCGTAATATTTCACAAAGAAGTCCGTAATTGAAAGTCAAAGATGGAATTTAAATGACTTTGTTATGATATTTGGAGAAAGCGCTTGACGCAAAAACCTTTGCGAAAGCCATTGACGATTTCACGACCGAAGAACTGGAACCCGAGAAATGCGTGGGCTTGGTTATTCAGATGGATATACGTTCATACGAATGTCTGTAGCAAAAGTAAGAGGTGTTACCAAGTCATAATAATGCGAGTATAAGAGTATTATAACAAGCTTATTGTATTCTTAATCTAATTTACTCTTACACCATACAAACTAATAATATCTATATATAGTAGTAAATGATATATAATTTGATAATAATAATAATAATATATACAATTACTCTAGAAAATCACGCAATATCTGTTAAGGAACTATAAATTGAACTATAATTACTTATTCGATAGTTACTAGCTGTAAGAAGGAATAAATTATAATGCCAATAAAACACCCATAAAGCTACTATGCCAGATCCAGGATTGAGTCTAGAAACTAAAAAATACAATGCTAATTACAGAGTTGATTTAAGGAAGCTAACTTTTTACGAATGATGCATAGAGCATATATTAAAATAATCCGTATATTCTCAATGAAACAAGAAGTATTATATTATCTTCGTCCAACCACACAGAACGAGAAATATCAGTTGCAAATTTCTTGTGCAACGTGCGATGTAAAGTCGATCATTCATTATGACTATGATATTGATCACGAAATACTATGAAGTACTCTGGGATGTTTGAGTGAGTTGTAAATGCTCTCCATATCCAAGACCTGAGGATAAATCGATATCGTCAAAACCTCGCACCACATTCAACATATTGTGGAAAACGAGTTAGAGCTCAATTCGTGAAACAGATGTTAAAAAATAAAATCAACCGATAAGTGTATTAAGTGCTTATCAATATCGCCGAGCAACTGAAAATTGATCGGAATATAATATACCACGGTTTATTAAAGATGCTAATACAGCACGCAAGCAATTATCATCACAACATATCTCCACGGGAGTTTCTGAGAATGAAGATCCTTTAAATAACTCCTTAATCCAGTAGTAATTCTTATATATACTCATTCTTACTTGGTAAATTAATCAGATTATTTAACTGATAAAATAAATAAATTACCTGTATGCTTGACTGTGAGACAGTTATATCCAATACAATATCACCTTTATACAATCGGTGTTTTTCTACTATCAAATAACATAAAATCAGAAATTATAAGGAAAAGGATGAACGGCTATACTCATTCCTATGATGATATATATTTATCATCTTATTAAATGTTGCTCCTGGCAAGTTATGAGAAGAGAGAGCTGAAGACTTGAAGGAGTAAAACCCAATTTGTATAATAGACAAGAAACTAAGTAGTGAAGAACTAAAAATCTTGTTGTCTCCTTCAAGTCTAATAAGGAGACTGAACCTTTTTCTATTCCGTATCTAGACAATAAAAAGGCATTAAGATAATCACTACTCGCACCAGCCCAATATAATGCACCACCTAATAAATACAGTAGAACACTCTTTCAGACTCTATATGCGAATGATCAATAACTTGGCTGCGTAAAGTACTGAGAAAGTACAGACAGAAGTTAATTAAACGTGAACTGAGGCTATGTATGAGATTACTACAGAAAATTAAGTATTGACATAATAAAATTTATATTATTATATTAACATAACAAAAGTGAATAAATGTCGATATTTCGAGTATATCCAAGGAAAATACATTTTTTAAATATATCAATTTCAAAACTGCCTCAGAATGTGACCCTTGATGTTAGAGATAAGTACGTCTATCTAGTAGTAATTGTGTTTAATAATAATAAAAATTACTAGATATTAATTGTTTATACTTAACCATACAAATGTTTCTAGTTTTATTTCTTCTTTCTATTATATATATAAATATATAAATATATATAATTATTAATAAATATAATATATATATATATATATATTAAATATATTAAATATATAATTATATATTAATAATAATATTTAAGTAAACTAAATTAAAAAAAAAGTAAAATCTATTAATAAATAAGTGTACCAGAAAAGTTTAATGTCATTACAGTCACTGTAGATTGTTTTCATATTCAAGGACGAAAATTCGCAGAGTTGCAATTTACCGTTATTAATTTTAAGTAATTACATTGTATAATATGGTAATATAATTTATCTCATTATTTCTAAACATTTTTCAACATAATTTAAATAATATATAAAGCTCTAAAATTTTAAGCTGCCCCCCCTTAGCTGAGAAGCTGGCGTACGTCTCAATTATATATATAGTTATATTATAATATTATATATTAATATTATATATATATATATATTATAATATATATATAATAATTATATAATATATATATATATATATATAATATAATATATATATATATTATTAAGATATATTCATTATAGAAAATTAAAAAATTATATATTCAGTTTTAATATATTATATGAAACTTGATAATCTATAATAAAACTTCTTGTAAAATAGTTATTATATCTATGATATTTGCATGTTGCTGGGATCATTCACCCTGATATATATATATAGATATAATATATATATATATATAATATATATATCTTAATAAATATATTTAATATTATATATATATATATATATATATATATAATAATATATAATATATATATAGTTCTATATATATATATATATATATATATATATATATAATATATATAATATATAATATTAATATATTAATATATATAATATAAATATTATAATAATATATATAATATAGTATATATATATAATAATATATATATTAATATATATATATATTATATAATATATATAATAATATCTATATATTATATATTATATTAAAAAATATATATAATATAATATATATTATATATTATATAATATTATATATATATAATATATTATATATATATAGATATAATTATATATATATATATATATAATATATATATATATTATATATATATTATTAGAATAATAATATATTATATATTATATATCAATCACTAGAAACTTGGATTTTACAGTGAGTATTTTCAGCAGCTATATAACTTTAACCCTATATTAATACTTTTATATATTATATTAATATATTATAAATATAGTATACGGTACAGACTCCCAAAGTGCAAAAACATGACATGTAACAAAAAAAAATATATTATACAGCTACATAGTTTAAATAATTATAAATTATATTAATCAGTAGTATTTTTATCCATGACATTAAAAAAAAATAAATAAGAACAAAAAATTGAAAATAATTTTTAAATTGTTAAAAAATGAGTGGAAATATTATAGCGAATATATTAAATTATTATTATATGTAGAAGAACGAAGGAGCTCTATCGCTCCGAGCGAACGTCAAAGATGCCAAATGTCGATTTTTTAACTAAAAGATATTCCAAGGGTAAACCACAAAGATGGACATAGTCGGTTCTCGGCCTACCGAGGGACAACGGGGGGGGACTTCGTCCCTCCCTCTGTCCCTCCGTCGCTCAACCCCCTAAAAAGGAAATAAAAAAGAAAAATTAACATTTTTCTCCAGCTTCTAATAAAAAAAAAAACAATATTGGAACCCTTGCTCTCGCACTACTGCAGAAATGCAAGGTTACTCAGGGCATACGCTGCCAGACCTAAAAGATTTTACTAATATTTAAGGTGTTATTAATAAATATTAGAATAAAATAATTTTTTAATTTTCATCGTACTCTTATTACTTCTTGAAATCAAAAATGTTATTATTTTTCCTGTAAGCTGTTATATTTTTATTACATGCATGATTGTCTTCGGGCAGCTGACCATATATATTTATTTCTGTATTCATTATTGATACACATATATGATACAGGACACTTAGGTATATTAATTAAATAAATGCATATCTTGTAAATTCTTTTATAATTATATATATAATATATATATTATAAATATATATATATATATATATATATATATATATATATATATATATATATATATATATATTATATATTTATATATATATATATATATATATATTTATATATATATTTCTGTTGATTCGTAATATATATATAACATTACATACATACATACATACATACATACATACATACATTACATACATACATACATAGCATATAAAAATTAAGTTCATTCTATATATACATATCATTTATTCGTAAAATTATATAAATAAAATAATTACATACATACATACATACATACATACATACATACATACATACATACATACATACATACATACATACATACATACATACATACATACATACATACATACATACCAAATATATACATCTACATACATACATACATAGGCCTACATACATACATACATACATACATACATACATACATACATACATACATACATACATACATACATACATACATACATACATACATACATACCAAAAGATTTTTCTATAAAATGTCATGCTCGTAATTGTAATACCTTAACTCTAAAATTAAATACTTTGTTGTTTCTTATTTTTAAAGATTTTCAGCGCTTGCAAAGTGCTCGAAAACTTCCCATCTCTTCAGTGCTTTGGAATTTTCACCATTGAACGATATTGCATCATACCGGTAAGTGAATTACGAGTAACAATCTTTTTGTGGGTGCTTTATTCACTTATTCATTTGTTTTTCTCTTTTTAGAATTTAGAGCTTTTTTTTTCAGTGTGAGTTATCTTTCTTTTCAAGGAGGGAAGAAATTATTTTTTATTTTTTTTTTTTTGGTGGGGGGCAAATTTAGGTTCAATTTTTGATACTTTATACTATTTTAAATTGCCTCAACTCCTATTGGGTAATTTTTTTTTTTTGAGAGGGGGTGGGTGGACCTCAAAGGGTATAAAAGGGTTTACATACCATATTTTTTTCATTTTCTTTTTCTTCGAAATGGAGAAAAATGAGCTCCTGATGATATGTATAAAAAGCTTGTCTCGATTACCAAAATTATAAAAAAATAATTGAAATTGTAAATGCATTTTCGGTTTATCAAGAACAAATTTTATTTACTCATATAAAAATGGTCAAATTATGTGGTTCCCAACATGTGCCATTCCAATTGACTAAAAACTCTTTGGTAGTTATATCAGAACAAAATGAAAATGAAAAATATGATTCGAAACGTTTCAACATGATTTGTCAGCAATGCATTAAATTTGTGGTAATTTGAGTGTTGCCAATTAAGCGTAGGTAATTTGGTTGGAAAATTAAACATATTTAAATTAATTATAAAAAAATCGTTCTGAAAATGATTTCAAAACATAAAGAGTAGACAATATCAAAATATTTGCCTCATTTCATATTAGATTCTAAAAGGATTTCTGCTTCTTCAGTACGATCATTCAAATAGCTTTTAACTTTATCTGAATGTTATTTGTTAAGTGATTTATGTCTTGAAATCTTCATAACTATAATTTACAAAGAATTCTATGAAAACTTTAATATTTATCAAAAGAAAGAGATCTATAATCTTGACGTCTCCAAGACTTTTAAATCGTTTTCTATTTAAGTGATCTATAAGTTTGGAAGTATTCAAGACTTATAGAAATGTAGATTAATAGACTTAAAGATTTTAAGTCTCTAAGTCTTGAAAACTTTAAATTAAGACATAAAATCCCTTTACGAAGAAAGCATTCAAATGAAATTAAAAACTCATTTGAAGTCTTCATAGGATTATTTAAAAAAAAATATGATCTTTAAACTTATAGACAGACCCGCTTAAAAAGAAATGCATATAAAGCTAAAAAATTCAGTTATTTGTATAAGAAAACGCACGGCCAAATGAAGATTACATTATTGCTGCTAATGTGCAGAGATCGTTGCTAAATTTATAGTGTTCATACTATTGTGGCAGATCGTTGCTCTATTTATAGTGTTCATACTATTTGCAGAATCTTTTATAGCATTCACATTGAAAGCTGTAATTTAATTGTGATTCATCAAGAGTTTGAACTCATTTTTGACAAGCTTTGCCATTTGGCGTTACGTTGATTCAAAGACGATTATAATGAAGTATCTTCAAAATTGAAGAAATATTATTGACATAATAAAATGCACTATATTTTCCTTTCTGTTCCACGAATACGAAGTTATTTGCATAGGGCCCTTTATTGATGATAAATGAAAAAAGCAATAAGATAGGTTGTTTGTGGAATATATTTAACAACAAACATTACCTGACTGTGGCATGTGATATAGGCAAAACTTGTTATTATTGAAAATAAAAAGAGAGAAATATCGTTCGCAAATAATGTTCAAGTGATAACATTTCCGTGGTTAAAAAGCATCAATCATATTCAACAATCAACAGCTGCTTATAAAAATAAAAAAATAAATAAAAAAAAACATATTCCACAATCAACAAATCAACAGCTGATTATCGAAAAATAAAATTCCTATAACAAATGCTATAAACGTTTTAGAAAAATTTGCCAAAATAATGATGAATAGCAGGATGCTATACTTTCTTAAAAAGTTAGTTGTTTAACTAGATTTGTATGTCTTTTTACAGCACAATAATATATTTTACAGAAAACAAGAGAAAGAATGTGAGAGAGCAGATAAATTTTAAAAAAATATATAAAATTGTCTTCCAGATTTCGAAAAATGAACAAAATATCACTTCATCTTAAAGAAATGTTTTTCATGCTGTTTAATTTCAAGCTCATATTAAAAAAAATAACATAAAACTGGATCTCCTTCGAAAACAATAAAATGAAAGCAAATTTTCATAGCAAGAAAAAGTTAACTGATGACAACGAATGCCTGACAGATGATTATATTTTAATATTCTGAACATTTATGTTTATTGAAAGCTAATATAGATAATAAAATTCCTCATTCATGTACTCTCTCTCTCTCTCTCTCTCTCTCTCTCTTCTCTCCTCTCTCTCTCTCTCTCTCTCTCTCTCTCTCTCTCTCTCTCTCTCTCTCTCTCTCTCCTCTCTCTCTCCTCTCTCTCTCTCTCTCTCTCTCGAAGTTTTGTCATAGATATTAAATGCATTGAGTTTGCCATTGACCAGTTCAAAACCATGTGAAATTAAAATGCAATGAAAAAAATAATTTAAACTGTAACATAACTGCAATTAGTGATTTACGATGGTCAAATCTAATATAATTAACTCAACAATATTTACAAAAAATATCTAAATCTTTCCAATGCCTTTACAAATCTTGTATATTAGAGACAAAATCTTCAAACAGAATTTGGTGAAATTGGACAAAATTTGACAAAAGAATTAATAGGTTTCATATAAACGCCTTAAAGGAGACGTCAATTCAAACATTAAAATGGACCCACATCTTTATCTTCCTGCTAAAATTCATCAAAATAGTCCTTTTACATTACTTATTTGGTTCAGTTTTTGAGTGGAGAACT
>JABUQX010111801.1:0-2500 GCA_015478945.1 Trachelipus rathkii | reverse complement strand
AGTTCCACATATCCTAAAAAGAGAGAATCATTTCACATTGCCAAGAACAAATAGGTTTAAAGGGTTGAACACATTTATAGAATTTCATTTGATTTTGATGGGAGCAAAGAGTGAAAGAAAGATCTCGTCCAATCATTTCCCAAATCTGCAGATTTAAAATCAGTTCACTCATGATCATGATGAATGATGAACCATAAGAAAGGTCTCCCGAACTATTTCCAATTCTGGAATAAAAAAGAAAATATGACGAAGTAGAAAAAAAGTTATATTCATTTCCAACCTTTTCATATGACCTCATTCGATTTTCATAGCTTTTTTGCGGCAAAAGATTTTTTTTTTGAAATCAGACTGTGGAATTCCAATCCAGAAAGAATGTAGGAAAATTTAGAAGACAGAATTTGAAATCTGCTTTTGTTGCAATTTTATAGCATTTTTTTTTCTTCGATTCAGAACTGATAGTGTCTTGCAATAATAATAAAATGATATTGAAACTTACTTTGGCACTGGTATTTATTTTTCCTCGAAAATATAAGAAAATTTGGACTTGCTATATAAAAAATGTATTCTCCAAATTTCATTTAAAATAACATGTAGTAAATATAAAAAAAAAAAAAAAAAAAAAAAAAAAAAAAAACCTGAAAATTTTGATGTGAAATTTCCAAGTCTGATTTCAAATATCTTTTGTCATATAAAAATTATTAAGAATTAAATGAGGTCATATAGAAGACAGAAAAAGTGAACATGCTTTATACTGAACACGATTTATAATTGATTGAGGGAGATCTTTCTTTAGATATTTGGTTCATCTAAATGGATTAAAAATGAAGATTTTTTTTGCATCCATTTCTGAAAAGGTCGTCTCTCCTATAAAATTTTAGCAACCTTTAAATATATTACACTGGTCAACAAATTTTGGGAAATTTTTCGTAACTGAAATAAAATTAGTAAACTATACGTATTTTTTATGCAGATTCCGAAAATTATTTTAGAATTCTTGTATCACGTATAGTTTTTGAGTTATAAGCTTCCAAAGTTAAGGGATAATACCTCCAAATATGCGTATGTTGTAACAAAGATAATTATTATTATTATTAAACTTGACTTATAAAGTTGATTATTTTTATGAGTCAAACTATACATGAGTTGTTGATTCACGAGTTAATTTAAAAACATCTATGTTTGATTGCGAAATTACCACATAAAACGATGATAATATATACCTTAATTTTCCTGAAATTCGATGCCTCACATTCGAATCGTCCGTAATAACACTTTTGCCTTTTATGTTTCGAAATATGTTTCTCCTCATCGCTGTAACCGCAGTACATTTTCATTACACATATACACAAACCGTTCGTTGAAACGTTTTCGTCCATCTTGAGTCATGGTATCCTGTGTGAGAATTGTGTAAGCTTATGATGAATAGCCGTGACTTAGAATGTCTCTTACGCAGAATTGGTTGCGTAAGAGGATATTCAGAATGAGAATTTAAAAAATTATTTATAGTGACAGTCTGCAGCCTAAGTTCTTGAATTAACTAGCAACCTCTCTACTATACGATCGCTATTTTCAAATCGTTGTTTCCAAGGAAGCCTGCAATAACGTCTTTGAAGGAATCCAAAACTGTGAGGTTCATCATGTTTAAAATTCTCGGTCAAAAGCGGAGTCACGTTGTAGTTGTCGAAAATCTGCGTCCGACGGAAAACGCCCTCCTTCAATTTAGCGTTACTTAACCCACGAAAAACGTTACAAAATATTTAAAATTTAAATCCATCTCCTTCCTTATCCATGGCCTTCACAAAATTCTTCATCATCCAAGTTTAATATGTAATGGTGGTAAAATAGCTCGCTAGGTCTACAAGGGGCTATACTTAACATTCCTTTGCCCGGGAAATGTATCTCTTTTCTCTACATGTTTTCTACGTTAATGTTGTTTAGTATCCCGGCTGTCCCATAAACACAAAAAACAACAGTGTTTTGTGAAATCCTCCTGTAGACCAAGAAGGAGTCCAAACAAATCAGATCACAACAAAAATTAAGCCAGTTGTCATAATTTTAATAGCCTCAATATTCGGAACATCTTTCATAGTTTTCATTCATTCCAAACAAGCATGCGCAACGGAATTGAGGAAACTTGTTGATTATGCTATAAGACGGCTTTTAGGCTAGTTTTGAAGCGTCCTTTGAATAAGCGCCATTCACCATCTAAATGCGGAATACCAAGCTCACGCATAATTTCCATTAACAAATCGAACTGAAGCATATTTAGTATTCTTTTGTAAAAATATTTCTCTTAAATCCTGTTCTATTTCTATAATACTTAAAATTATTTAACCTTTTGATCAACATAAATTACCCACATCCTGAGCATAGCTATATGAACCTAAACGATTTCAGCTTGCTGTTTTAACAAATACAGGTCTCGTACTAAATCATCAAATTTAAATCCAGTTCCTTGTTCTCAATGTTTATATATAATATATATATATATATATATTAT
>JABUQX010111800.1:0-20074 GCA_015478945.1 Trachelipus rathkii | reverse complement strand
GAGATTGGCAGAGGCGAAAAGAAAGATACATAATAAAAGTGGATTGCGGGGTTTTGTGAGGGGGTATGGTTGTGGGCCACGCCAAGGAATGAATCCTACATTGACAACATACCACAGTGAGAGTCTATCGCAGTCTTGTGAAGTCCTAGGGTGGATTTTTTTTTTACTGCGATGAGCTATTACTTAAGGGTATGGAGTGGATGTTAGGGGGGGGGAGGGTTTCCTTTCAACTTACTTCATGCTCTTTTATTTAACAATCCTATTACCGTGCATTTTATGCACCCTACTCCACATTTAGTGGGAAGCGAAGGGAGTATAGAAATAAAGAAAGATCTAAGGTGCAGTCTGTTCAGATGGGTAATCTTAGGGTTGTGTTAGGCGTGAGAAGAGTTGAATAAGTGAGAAATAAACGTGCTAGAGAGTTGTGTGGTGTGAAGAAAGGCGTAAATGCGAGAATAAACGAGTGTGTATTAAGATGGTTTGGTTATATGGAAAGGTTGTGATGATAGGTGGTTGGTTAAGCGGATGCACAGTCGTGAGTGTGCTGGAAATTAAACGGCTTGGAGACAGAAGAAAAAGTGGATTGAGTCAGTAAAGGAGTGTCTGAAGGAAAGGAATGCGAGTTTCGCAGAGGAGAGATGAAAAGTGGGTAATGGGAGTGAATGGCGTTTTTTTGAGGGGGGCATGGTGTTGGGTCAGGCCCAAGGGATGAACCCTTGCATTCATGAGATACTACAGTGGGAGTCTGTCGCAGAATTGTGAAACACTAGGGTGGATTTTTGGTTGCGACGGGCTCGTACTTAGAGGTATGAGGGAGTGGTATGGAGAAAGGAGAGGGGCCTTCCTTTCGACTTACGTCATGTTCTTCTACGGATTTTTCTGTTCCCGTGTATTTTGCGCAACACACCGCTAATCTGGGGAAAGAGGGATGATAAAGAAAGAGAGACAGAGAGAAAGAAGGAAATATATATTATATTATATATATATATATATTTCTTACAAATCTATATATATCATATAAGCCAAATATATATATATACTATATATTATATATATATATATTATATAATATATATATATATATTAGATGGCCGAATTTCGCGTAAGTATTCGGTATTCGCCTATTCGGCCAAAATACCGAATACGGTATTCGGCTTTTGCCGAAACTATTCGGGGCCGAATATTTGAGCTTTATAAACAATAAATTACGTCACATAAGGGAAAGTTATTTCAATTTAAAATTGAAAATTTAGAAACTTATTTTCCAAAAAAATAAAAATATAGCCAAATTTTGTAGCCAATATGGCGAAAATCTTTGTCATTTGTCAGATCTTATAAGGGCCTTTGACATTTTTCAATATTCTAAAAAATAGAATTCATTTAGTGATACGGATAATGGACCAAACATGGTAGCTGGTATAAGGAGAGTGGCTTGCTATCAATTTCATGCTTTATTCACATGTTGCAACTAGGCATTCACGATTCAATATTATGTCAGAAATCTGTTAAAGATATTTTATTTACTTGCAAAAGCATATCCCTTCATTTTCACCATTCAGCAACGGCAGCTGCAAAGCTTAAAACTTTACAGATGCAGCTGAATGTCAAACAGCATAAATTAATTCAAAGACGTTTCTACTCGCTGGAACAGAACTTATGATATGCTGTTTAAAGATGTTTGAACAAAAATTTCCCCGATCCATATACGTGCTGAATGCGGTTCCGATAATTAAATTGCATTGTATGGCAAAAATTATTTCCATTTACTTGAGCCATTTGACAACATCCACTAAAACAAGTATAAACGTTAACAGTTATATTGGCAAATTCAATTTAGCAATTAAAAATCTATTTAAATTAAGGCAATTAAAAGGCAAAAGCTTCAGTGGAATAATAACACTTTTTGAAGAGCTTAAGAAATCAGTGAAAAAAGACTTTTTAAGTTTCTATGTGATAAATCTTTTGTGTGTACGCTACTTCTTAGATCTGCCGATTCAAGCTATTTTTCCAACAGGAATCAAATGAAGTCAGTAAAAAATTTGGTCGTTGAGGCATGAAAGAAATGCATGAAAATTTAGCTTACTTCTTCTTCTGCTGACGATGATTCCACCGTAGTGTGGAAAAGTGAAGCTGAAGCGTTTCATTTCACTTCTTTAACTGGATTGTTTTTAAAGGAATTGCTTGGCATCAAAATGCCATACAAGAAAAGAAAGTAAGAGAAAAAAATAAAGTCCAGTATTTGGATTGCTTAGGAGAGGTAAAAACTGAAAGGCTACATACCAAAAGAAATAAATAGAAATAAATTTTCAAATATATAAGTTTGCCTACTGTGACCAGTGAAGACTGCATTATTCCCGCAATTGGTGGAAAAAACACTGGAAATAGTTTTATGAATTTGGAAAAAACTAGCAATAAATACCTTCCACCTCCACCGTCATCAGTCGAACGTGAAAGAATATTTTAGAACAGGAGGAAATATTCATGAAGCCACAAAAATAGGTTAGAGCTATTCAAATGAAGTTAGTTTAATATCTTTAACTACGAAACTTTTTCAAATTTTCATTTAATCATTTTTAATATGTAAATGGTTTGCTATAGTAAGGAAATTATTATTACTTTTTGTTTATACTTTGTATAAACCACTTTTACAGAAAATTCTATTATATTATGTGCTGATTCCAAAAATGTGAATCGGTTTTTGCATATCACATCGCATTTTGTGAGATATTGTGTTGTAACACAGATTTGTAAATTTTATGATTTTTACCGTTTTCAAGAGGGTCTGTACACTTACTTTTGGGATATAATATATATATATATAATATATATATATATATAAATATATATATATATATATATATAATATAATATATATATATATTATACCTATATATATATATATATATATATATATTGGATATGTGAAGCCTAGAGAAACCAAAATCGCAATTGATATGAACATGGCCTTTGAAGATATATGTTTAAACATATTAATTACAACATGAACTAAAGAAATATGGACAAACAACTGAATGTAATAAAAGGATGGTTTAGATTAATGTAAACATACTTACGATGGTAGTAACTTTTTCTTCGTAGACGATCTACTGTGCATAGCGTCTGGAATTTCCCTCATCAAGCTCCAACAATAGTCGGCCATTCATATGATATCCCACTTGCCCTGAACGTCCTTCCATGAACTTTAGATCTGATGGAAGCATTCACCCTGCCCTGCTCACTACATCGCCTAGGTTATCCGGAATTTTCTTAGTGTGAGAATGTAAGTAGTGCAAACTTTATACTCATTCACATCATTGAGAATGAAAACGACTAAGCAGTTCCTGTTACAATGTTCTAGTGGTTCTCGGCTTTCCTGTTCCCAGAAAATTCTGTGCTACATCTGAAAAAAGCATTCCACGCTCTGCCTCTAAACACAGTCATTGTTGTAACAAAGGCAGCATCACGGGAGGAGTGTCGCTAATTTGTGGCCCATCAAATATCCCAGCTTTCTTCTTCTCGTCACTCAGACCAGAAACGTTGAGCATTATAGCGCAAGCATTCACCATCATGGTCCAGGGCCTTCACAAATTGTTTCATCAAACCAATTTTATGTGTAGTAGAGGTAGATGATGTTTTCTCTCCGTACAAGTGGTTCACGTACGATGTTCCTGGCACTTGGCGTCATGTTCCCCGATGGCCATTCTCTTCTTGCCCAGATGATGATGTGCCCCCGGCTGTCCCAAGAGCACAGGAAGCAGGGATATTGGTTGAAAAACCCTGCTTGCTGACGAGCAAATCCATTTACCTGGTCGACGCATGATTTCCCCATCCATGTACCTGAATTGTAGCTCTCCAAACTGTCGATGAGTTGCATTACTCTCTCTCTCATCCATACGATACCCTACTGGAACCGAAGCCTACCTGTTGCCGTTGTGTAACAACACACACACTTTAAACTGCTCTTGGGAAGTGTCAATAAACAGTCGCCACCACCTGCATCGTATGATGGGAGTCCCATAGCGAGTAGAGGCCTTGCAACTCACTGCCAATACAACAAGGTAACCATCTGACTGGAAAGAGCCTCCGCACCTCTGCTTCTCTGTTACGAAAAAATGTTACTCTTTTGCCATGGTCCAGTGGTCATTTTTCATGCAACCTCGAACCCAACAGCTCAGGACAACTTCGGCAAATACAACTCTCATGCAAGATCGTTCAGTCACCCTGGGTGAACAATGACGGACCATCGGACTGTATTTCAGATGGATAATATACATCATCCAGGTCATTTGGCATCCATTACCTGTAGACGTACTAAAGTTACCAACATGCCTTCCCGAATTATCGACCGCCAGTAAACTGCTGCTACTGGTAGATATGCGGAAAGGTAACGTCTATACAGCCTACGTAGTGCGCACATGAATTTTGTCATTCCTAGGGGAAAAATGCAAAAATAGGGACCCATTGATGCCACGAAAACGAGGAGTTGAACAGCACAATCCGAGAATATATAGGATCAGCATCCTCCTGAAAGTCACGTAAAAGACCTGACTCATTTAACCCTGCAACGATTCAAACTTTTTACGTGTTAGAAGACGCGCACTACACTTACTCAACATATATCTGCCTACAAAAGCATCCAAAAAAAAATTTCACCTTTTTTGTTGACCAGTTAAGTTTTCCTTATTTTCCCTAAATGGATGACCGAAATTTGAAAATACTATTCGGCCGAATAGCGAAGTGATTATTCGGCCGAAATATTCGGTATCTTCTCCGAATAACTTTAGCCGATATTCGTATTCGGTATCGGCTTTCTTGTCTATTCGCACATCCCAGTATATAATATAATATATTATATATATATATATTATATATTAATATATCATATATATATATAATATATTATATATATATATATATAAATATATATATATAATATATAATTATATATATATATAAAATATAAGATATAATATGATATAATATGTGAAGGGAGGGTGGAAAGAACACTTCGAAAATCTGATTATATTAACAGAATGAAGAGGTGAAGTGAATGTGTGTGGGTTTGAGGTGCAAGAAGAAAATAGGTATTTTGGGATGAAGATCATTAGCAAGGAGGAGTTAATGGGTAGAGTAAAAAGTTGAAGAAAATGGTAAATCTGCAGTTAGATAAACATTACTGTAAAATTTGATCAAGAACGGAGGCCGAGAGGTGATGATTGGATGGAGTTGTTAAACAAAGCAATTAGAGGGATAGTTCCGGGGATTGGAGAGAAGCAGTTAAGGTACCCTGTATATAATGGGGACGAATAAGGAACGAGGAATTATAATAAGAGATTATTTCGTCATAGCAAGAGATAGCGTGTATTGGGTATCAAAAAGAGCGCAGGGACAAAGACCCGAAGGGGGAAAACAAGGCTGGGTTAGAGATGTGGGGGATCAAAGTGACATAACAAAGGACGGACGAAAAGAGAGAGAAGAATAAATGTATGTTAAGGGAGAGAGGGCAACAGGCGGAGGAGTAGGAAAAAGGGAAGCGCTAGTTGCAGGTGGAGTAAGATAGCGGCGGGTAGCGCTGGAATGGGAAGAAGAGGGGACGGAAGGGGTGGAAAAAGAAAGGGAAAAAAGGAGGGGAAGAAGGAAAGGGCAGGGGTGCGGAGGCAAGAGAGAGGTGAGAGCGGGCAGTGTCGGCCGAGGATCAAGATGCGGCTGTGGCGTGTGGTCTTGGAGCGGGGGTGGGAAGTAGGTTAGAATGATGGAGATATGGAGTGAGTGTGCGCCTAACCAGTATGCGGATGATTTGTTTTGTGTGGTGAATCTGATAGAGTTTGAAGGATGGGTAGAAAAGATTTGGCAGGGTGTGCAAGGAGGGGGTTGAAAGTAAACGTCAGATATAAGAGTAAGGTTATGTGTGTGAGTGAGGGAGCAGTTCATTAGTGTGGTGGAGAGTTATGTGATTGGTGGGGAGCAGCTGGAAGCAAAGCTGTCTAGATAAATATTAGAAATATGTTGGAGTGAAGTATGTGGAGGGAACGAGATACAGGAGTGTAGTAGGGAGAAACAATGGTGGAAATGGCAGGAGTGGCTGGGCAATTAAATCATTGGTTGATTAACACAGGAATAAGCTTGAGGCTGCCTAGGGTATTACAGAGGATGTGTTAACGATTGTAATATATAGTTATGATACGCATGGTCTGAATTAAGACGGGGGGTATAAGGGATCTAGAAAGTCTCAATTGTTCAGATTGGACAAGCAAGTAGGTGTGTTTATGTGTGAGTCAGGAATCTGATAAATATGAGGAATGAACGTATTAGAGAGTGATGTGTGGTGTGAAGAAAGGGAAAATGAGAGAATAAATTGAAAGTACGTTGAGATGTTTGGTCAGGGGAAAGGATGAGATGATAGTCGTGTGTGTGTAGCAGTGAGGAGTGCGTGAGGGCGGGAATCGACCGCGGAGAGCGTGAGAAAAGGAAGTGAGGAGTTCAGGAAGGAATGGGGAGGAGAGGAAAGGAGGGTCAGAGCGGAGAAGGAAAGGGCAAAATAAGAGTGGAATGCGGGTTTTCGTAAAGGTATGTGGGTATAAGACTTATCTATTATAGTGAGTTGTTCAACCTCATTTAATTTACTGAATACACGAATGTGCAGGACAAGAGCGGAGCCAGCACACCCCAACACACAACACCAGCTGACACACACACGACACCAGCACACAAAGCACACACACCAAGCAATCGACCGACATCACGACACAGCACAGTACCGTGCATAGCCTCAGTAGCCTAGAAGACGCGATGAGGCATAAGCTTAGACGAGTAACTAATGCACGTTATAATTAAGGAGAAATAACGCCCGAAAGTACTAGGCCGCGTAGCATATGATGCAAGCGTCGATATAGAGGCGCTGTTTCCGCAGTGTACTAATTCCATCCGACCACCACTCTCCTATAATGATTGAGTATATAAGTATATATGAATATATATAATTATGTAATATGATTTATAGTATATATATAAGAGGCGACTCCTATCGACTCGGGCTGCTCGGGACCTTTAGAAGCACGGGAGTATCATTATAAAAACTAGAGTGCGAGTCGAGTTCCACAATCCATAAGAGGTTACGGATTAAATTGCGTACATTTTTTTGAACGTAATTGGTCATATGAAAGAAATAATATAGAAATACATATATATATTTCTAAATTATAAATTTAAATTTAAAAAAAATTTAACAAGAATTAATGTAATATTTTCAAATTCAATTATAAAAGCTGACGCGTCCTGCTTCTCTGTAAATAGCAGGAGTGGAAAAACCTATATAATAAAACAGTTACCCATGCCAATAAATTATTAATATATTAAAGAAAACTTAAATTAGCAATAACTTAAGTATTTAATGTAAGTGTATACCTAATATATATATAATAATATATATATAGATATATATAATAAATATTAATACTATACTTAATATATATATAATAAAATATATTATTTATTATATAAATAATATTAAATATTTATATTAATATATAATATTATTAATATATATATAAATTTATATATATATATATTAATATAATATTAATATATAATATTATATTAATATATTAATATAAATATATATATACTATTATATTATATATATAATATTAAGTAATAATATATAATATATAATATATATTAATTATATATATAATATAATAAATATATATTAATATATATATATAATATATGGCTATTTATAAGAGCTGGTGACTCCAGGAGCGAAAAATCATATAAATTAATGTATCGACTTATTTTCCTCACCATAAATTTTTAGGGCAATTACATTAAAAATTTGCGTAGTAAACAAACCAACCTTAACCCTAACCTAACCTAAATAATCTAACCTAACCTAACCCTATAACTTAACCTAAGCCTAACCATAATATTAATCGGAGCTCAACCACTTAATTAAATGTATTACATATATATATAATATATATATATAATATATTAATATATATATATATTATATATATATGAATATATATATAGATTAATATGTATATATATATAATATATATATTATATATTTAATATATATAATAAATATATATATATATATATAATTAATATACATATATATATTATTTATTATATTATATATAATATATATTATATATATAGAGAGAGAGATAGTGATAAGCCTATATAACGAGTAGTAAAAAGTTTACTGGAGTCATCGGCTAGATATATATTATAATATTATATTATATATATTATAATTAGATATAATATATATATATAATATATATAATAGTATATAATATATAATATAGAATATATATATATATAATATATAACTTAATAATTATATAATAAATATATAAAGCATAATTCATATATTTATAATATATATTCACTTAATATACATTATTTTGCGTAATTCTATCAGTACGCTATTCCTCTAGCTTTCAAAGTCATTCTGCTGAGCTGCGTGTTATCATTTATCGCCTTATTCACATCTTGAGGATTTTCTTTTACTGTAATCTAGAACCGATCAATATATAACTAATATTATTTGATCAAGTTCTATTCTACTGATATTTACTTATTTTATTATTCTATTATTATTATATATTATTCATTATTATTTATGATCTATTCATAGAGATGGGATTACTTATTATGGTCGAAATTGTTCTCAAAAGTTATGTCAAAAAACTTCATATAAAAAAAAATATATATTATATACTATATCTATAAGTAAAAGTATATATAATATAAAAATCATAATAAATATTAACCACTAATAATAAATTATATATATATATAATATAATTATAATATAATAATAATTATAATTAATAATAATAATTAAATATAATATATATATATTTAAATATATATATATATATAATATAATATATTTATTTTAGAGAGAGAGAGAGAGAACGTAAAAATGAGAGAGAGAGAGCAGAGAGAGAGAGGAATGAGAGAAGAGAGAGATGAAGAGAGAGAGAGAGAGAAGAGGAGAGAGGAGACAGAGTGAGAGAGATGAGAGAGAAGAAACTCCACACCTTATACGCGGAATTCAACATACGAGAGTTTGGTTTTCCGTTACACCCCCATCTCCTAATACAAAATAAAAAAATTCAATACTCAAACCTATATTCTGAAAAGCGTCGTGAAATCGTCCAGACATGATCTTGCGTATCGACGCTCCTTCACTTCTCAGGGTAAAGTGTATACTGTAAGTTGCTATTGTGTTTGATTAGCAGAAAGAGCAGTCATTGGAGCTATTGACTATGACGCTTATTTTCTTAGTACACTATTGCTGTAAATAAATGTATAAGAAATAGTACAGTATGACGTTTTTGCGTCTCTATTTTGACCAAAAGTTAATTACGCAGTTGGACGTTTTTTGATTGAGAGGTTTCCGACGTTTACGCTTCAGTTATTCTAGATATAAGCGATACGATCATGAGTATCAGAATGACAAGGCAGGGTTATATTTCTAAATTAATATATATTAAATATAAAGTTTATAATAAATGTAGTGTATAATTGTGAGTAATATGAGTTATAATACATACATGATAACAACTCGACTCTTTCACGAGTTACGTGCCCGCTTACTATAATCGCAAATATAATAATCATGACAAAGATAACAACAATATTCTAGGCAACAATGATATCAATCATAATATGCTTAAATAGCTAATGAAATGACAGTTCTAATAAATAATTGAACATTAGAACTTTCTTGTTACCCTGTTTTATCTTCAAGACCAAAGAGCCACAATCTAAGCGGTCAAAAAAAATAGCCAATATATATCTTGTATACGAAAAATAACTAAAATGCTGCCGTTTTATAATCTATTAAAAGTGGAGAATTAAAACAAAAGTTATCCATTAAATATAATCGTTTGAATAATAGACATTTATTAGAGTGAATATAAATGATGCTAGATGGATAGTAATATTTATTTACATATTGAGAAGATATGGATTAATGTTTCGAGCTTTGTATATTTGTAAAATGTACAGTTTTAATTTCATTACTTACCGAGGGTATCAATATTACTTTCTTCAGAGCTTTTCCTCGCCTCCTTCTTCTTTCTGTCTAAACTCGATGCGCGCTTGACTCTTATCGCAAAACATCGCGAAAAAAAGTTTTGAATGTGATTTATAAGAGACTATTATATAGACTTGTTAAATACTAGCGAACTGAGACTATTAATAATACTATAAAGATTAAAATATTTAATTAAAAATAATTAACTTAATTCATCTAACCAACAACTATAGCCTGTTATAACTCTCCCATGTAATAGAGATAAGATTAAACGATCAAGAGTTTTTCAAGGCTTTAACGCAATCTCTCTATCGGTGAGGTGTCAAAGTAAGCCACAGAGCAGCTTAAGCGTTCATACAACAAGCTTTCTGTTAAGCGTAAAGGAAGGACAGATTCACGACAGAGAAAGGCTATGACAATAAAGCCAAGATAACCTCTATTATATTAGGTCTTTTCACGACGCTAAAATGGAAATCCAGGCGGTAAGACTTAATCCTGGAGTTAATGGCATTCTCTCCAACCTTATGTATACAAGGACTTTGTATTGCTGGATACTCCATAACATGAATTACGTGACATCAGAAAGTTTGGTTCGTATCTATCCATCAAGTCGAGACCAGCCTATTACAAAACCTCAAAGACATACAAAACCCTAACCTAATTGCTCCCAGGAAATTTCTCGTAATACAGCCGTTGAAACAGTACCATATCAACCATCGAGTGAACCATTTAACTCTCATATCTCTTTATACCAGATACTTCAGCTCCTGGATCTTCAGATATCTTTCGTCCAACGCATCATAACAAGAACACTAAGAGGACAGAAACAATTCCTCTTGAGAATACGACTTCAAAATCTGTCGCATTTTGAGCTTCATAGCATATGGTAATCAAGATTGGAATTCCTCTTCATGTTAAATCTCATATAGAGGTAACCATAGTTTGAAGTGAAAAAATTTTATCGAGCAATCAAAATAATTTTGATATGGATTTCATATAGACTCATATTACCATGAGCGTTTTACTCACCATTCAGCAAATGGCACCAATCAATAAAGTTTAACATCGATCGCTGAAGTGCTATTATTGGCCACGCGGAAACAAAACTGGTTATAATCCTCATTATCTTTCAGTTCATCATGCTATAGTTTACGTATCTAGTATGCGCGTGAGTATGAGGAAAACTACAGGATTCTCCTCACATCTCGGAGTAGTACAGATAAAACTCCTCTTGTGTCCTAATTAGATACTTCTGTAAGGCATCTATGAATATCAGCAAGATATCTACAAACGACTACATAGAGAAACCAATAATTGTTATGGTCCAACTTTAGAATGTGATTTCGACAGTACTAACTTCATATCATACCCTCCTGTACCATTCAATACATGCGTCCTATTGAACTCTACTCTGGTACCCTAGAGTTCTTCTCTGAGTCTAATCGTTTCGGAAAACTACTCGACAGCACCTTTCATCCTTGTCTTTACTTACAGGGATAATTAATAAATACTTCAGACGGAGGTTGTTATCTGATTAGGATACAAGATACAACTTCCTGTATACCACCAGACAGCCGCCACTTTCATGATATCGTTTCGCCATAGACGTATATGAAGACTGTCGCTAACTCTCCCTACGAAACTATACAAGATCTTCTCAGGATCTGTGGAAGATTATTCGCCGTATGCAACATAATGGTTCTCCACTAAGGTATTGGATGATTCGCCTTCAACAGATGGTTTCTCAAATCAGATGTTGATTCGCCTTGCACAGACTAGTTACACTTCATATCTACAATGATAACAGCAGAACTAGATGTTTAGTAGTTAGAAGTAACCTAGGGCGCAAGTGCGTTTTATATAATACATATATATATCAGTGAATTCAGAGTGCAATAAAAATTATTAGTGGTAAGTTAATCCGCTTTAGTAAGGACGTGTATATTATAAGTATTTTGAGTTATAAATGAGTAAATTAATCTTAAAGCATTAATAATGCGTTCAATAAATTTGTTAGTATTTAAGCTTTCAAATGTTATAGATAAATGGAAAAACCAAGAATAGTCCAAAACTCTTAAAGATACTAAAAAATAACATTCCTATATATTTTAAAAACTTATAATAAGTTAATTACATTTTATATATTTAATAATTTATGCTAGAATATGACGATATTGTTTGCTCATGATATATATATTATAATTATAAATTTATTAGAATAGGGTGTTTGATTTTGGTTTATATTAAAATATAACCATAGTAAGAACGTGTTAATAGTTTTGGCTTATTGCTTGCAGTCGAAGAAAGCTCTTCTGATCCTTCGCAACTAGAATGTAAATTATCGAGAAAGAGAAAAGAAAAAACGAATATCTAGGATATATAGAATAAGGCAACAACACACAAAACAGGAAAAGAAGATAGAAAAGGAGAAAAGAAGAAGAAAATAAGAAAAGAAAAAAAGAAGAAAAGAAAAAAAGAAAAAAAAGAAGAAGAAAATTCGAGACTAAAATATCACGGAAGGATTTATAAAACTCATCATAAGAAAAATCATTTCAGCGTAAAATCTCTTATTAATAATAATTTTCACTCTTGGTCTTAAGCTTTCACAAAATTTCATTTAGGGCACTTTATTCAAAAGCTCATAAATTTTTTGAATTCAAAATGTCAATTTCTTCAAATCTAAAGATTCTCACACTATATATTTGCCAGCATATCGAGATGACTCGTGTCATTTTGGGAACTCAAATTTAATATTTTTGCTAATAATTATAAGATGTGATATTTCATGCGTTCCAGGGTACTAATTTCAATATAGATGATGCCTTAACATGGAGGCAAAAGGTAAAGGAATGGAAATTAGGAACCAGACATAAAAAACGACAATGTTTGTTCAATAATACCAAAATAAATCTAGTGTTTGCTAGATCTAAATTCTTCCTTTATCGTCATTTTTGCCTTCAGTGGTAAATGTATCCAAAAATGAATGAATAAATTAAGAATATAATTTACAACAAGACTAAAAAAATCTTTTCAAAATTATCAAAATATCTTGACTAAAACTTAGAAATCTTAAAAATCTCTATTGAGAGAAATTGTGAGTCTTATCTTTCTATATATACATTCTCTTCCTTCTTTAGCTTTCTAGCCCAAAATTTGAAGCCCATGATATAACCTTCATGTTTTCAGTATGGAAAGTCTTCTTCTACCTTTGAACTTAATTGCCCTCATAGAATATAAGAGTCAAAATAAAATGCTTCGGATATTGGATTACATCTCTATTAGAGAATGTAAATATGGAGATCTGAAAGGGAATGTCGATATATATGATGATGATTAGTGAAGATGCTGATTAGATTAGAACATATATTATCTCTGTAAATTTGTACTAAGTAAGTTGGGTCGAGTTGGTCATGCAGAGAGGTTGTGATCAACTCTCACGAGAACTTCCCTTTTTTTTTTTTTTTTTTTTTTTTTTTTTTTTTTTTTTTTTTTTTTACAATTAATGTCGTTCTAGAAGCTTTAAAATATTTTATCATTTTTTTATTTTTTATTTATTTTTTTGTTTCATTAATATATATTAGATATATAATATATCATATATATTATATATATATAATATATATATATATATATATAATTATATATATATATAATATATATACTTATATATAAATATATATATATATATATATATATATATATATTATATATATATATATATATCTAATCAGTTTCGCCGCAGCAAGCCTTTTCTGATGTCTAATCCACATTTCTGGCACCATTCCATTTATCTGACTGTACCCAACGGCATGGCGCTCTTACACCTCTGTACCCACCTAGTTATATTTGAATACTGGAACAAATCAATCCAGCTTCATTAATTTGTCAGATACCGTTGCAACTAAGCATAAATCGGCACAGTCAAGAGTTTCCGACGCAGAAGTTGTGACATTTAAATAATAGTCATTGAACCACTTCAAAGCTTCGTGAGTGGACTCGAGGGCTGCTTCGCCAGAATCTGTTTTATTTAATGTGTTGCGCTGACAATAAGGGAAATATATATATACGTATATATATTATATATATATATATAGATATATATATATATATTTAAAATATTAATATATATTTTTTTTTTTTTTTTTTTTTTTTTATATATTATATATATATATACTATATATACTATATATATATAATCAGGGTTGAGAAAAAACCGGGATGGTCAAATGAAGGATAAGTCATTGGTTTTCTTATTTTTGGGCGGGCTTTTTTTCCTTTTTTTTGTTTTTTGGGGGGCTTTTTTAAAATTTCTATTTTTGAGGAAAAAATAAAATGATTAATAATAATGATGTTTTCGAGAGCTGACCTTACAGGAAAGACTGACAGATCTAGTCAATAAAATAGTATAAAATTTACAATATTATCATATCGCTTTTACACATGTGAGCAGTTAATGCCACTATTGAATGAATTTCATTGGATAATTAGTGAAATTTGTAAAGGTAAATGCGTATCTGCTATGTGTACAGGTTATATTGCAAATGACATAACATGACTATCTTAAATGTAAGTAATTAGTAATATATTTAAATTTTATTATTTAAAACTGTTGAACATTGTTGCCATCATAATCTGAGGCTCTGGGAAGCCAGTAAGTTTGTTACCTAGAAACTAGGCAGACTTGCACTGAATACTTCAACAAGGAGCAGCCCACCAACCCCACCAGGTCTGAGTTTTTTACTCTTTATGGTAATAGTCACTTTATTAAAAATATGAGTAAGGACAACTAGAAAATTCAGAGATTTGTAAATATATATATATATATTATATATACTATAATATATATATATATTACTTATTATATATATTATTATATATAATTATATATAATAATATATATATATATATATTATATATTAATATATATATATACGATATATAAATATATATATCATAACGTCGGCGGAGTGAATTGTGACAGTAAAATTCGTGGGGTGAATGGGGACACTAAATAGAAAAAGATAGAAAAATAATAAATACATTTTTTTTTTGCTCATTCAATAGCCATGTGGTATACTACTAGCTTTATTTAGATTATCTTTAATTCTAGAGAATTTTTATATTTTAAAAAGAATTTCACATTTGAAAAATATGTTTTTCTAAGTTTGTTACAAAACTGAAAAGTTGTGGTTGGATTTTAATTATTTTTTCAGTGTAGGCAGTTGAGTATGTTAGCTTTAAACTGACAAAGTAAATCTTTGTTTCAAACAGTACATAGTGGTTAAATAACTGGGCCTAACTTGTCCTTATTCATCCCCACATAAAAATCATAATGGGGTGAATAGGTACACAATTGTTATTCTTATTTTGGGTGTTATTGTTGACATTTTTATTACCTATAGCTAATTTTGATATAATAATAATAATAGACAGTTACCTATATTTAGGAAAATTAAAATAAAAAAGTAAATTTATGCGCAAAATATGAATTCCAAGAAGTGTCCCTATTCAGTATTCACCCCCCGAATGGGGTGAATAGGGACACAACATTTTAATTTTTATTTTATGCATCATTATTGACATATTTATACTTATGGCTAAATTTAATATAATAAACAATTACCTATTTTAAGTAAAAATTAAGATAAAATAAATAAATTTATACACAAATATGATTCCAAGAGAATGTCCCTATTCAACAATCACCCCATATTTGAGTGTCCCATTCACCCCCATCAAGTGAAAGAGTTCGAATTGAGTTTCATATTACAACTTAAATTTAACCTACTTCTTAATACTAAAGTTAACGAATTATTTACATATATGGATTAAGTTGAGATATGATGTTTACAATATACTATATTAATAGACACAATGATCTCAAAACAAAATAACATAATTTACACAAAAAACATGATATAACAAAATTATTTGGAAAATATATATGCATATACACATTTAACAATGTCAGCCATAGAGGAGCTTTGTGTCCCAACGTATAGTGCTCCTATATTTTACTAGGTTTTTATCTGTGCTGCATTGTTCTGGTTCACAAAGTATTATATGTTTATCCAACAAAAGAGGAATTATATCCTACTTCTTTACAATTGAAGTGATGATACAAAGCATAAATGTTGTTATCCTCCAAAAAGTGGTTACGGTTACCAAATATAAGTGTACAGGTCTTGGTTAATAGTAGCTTCTTAAGTGAATATTTTTATCAGCTATTTATGACTGAGTATTTCTAGAAAATTATGTTAAAAGTCTTTTCTTTTCTTTATAAAAAATAGCTGTTTTTTATCAAGTAAGTTTTTGTTAGAGCGGGCAAGGGTTAGAATATTATATATAAATAATTTAATATTCTAACTCCTAACAAATATTTACTTAATAAAGAAAACCACACAACATTTCTGAAATTGGAATATATGTAAGCATTATTATAGTAAATTTCTTTATTATTGTATGGAAATGGTCTTCTCCACTTAATTACCTTTTTTGTTTTTCATTTCTGTACATTTTATGTTCCTAGTATTCAATGAGTAGAAATAGTGATTAGATGGAATTAAAATATTACTGCATTGCAAATTTACACTATTTGATTTTTATGATGAGATATAGAAGAATTAGATTGAGATGATAGATAGATACATAGAATATTACATATATATAATGATTATTATGATGAGAATTAGATAAGTATATGAAATCAGTACAAAATAAGTATATCCGCTAGAAATATTTATATATATAAACAGTAAATGATAGAATAGAATAAATATGTTTACGTATTATTAATATATGATAGGATAGAAATTATTTATTATGATAATTATGCATAATAATATGGAGATGTAAGGTTGAATTATTGCTTTCCATGAATCATAAGAAATTAAAGATTAGGAGGTATTATTTGTAGTGATTGTTATCTAAGATTTATAAAAAGAGAGAAGTATGTATTATGTGAGAGATATGTCGCACTCAATCTTTGTCCAGACAGATGAATTAATAATAGCTTATTTGGTTTATCAGATTAGTGATAGTGGCGTTCGTCCCATGCACTTCCGTGCTTAATGGTTCGCTTCTCTCTTGTGTTTCATATCCACAGTCATCCTCGCTAGGACAACAATACTTACAGACAATAACCTGCTAACTAGTGCTCATATCATATCGCATTTATACAATAATCAATACGTTTTAATATTACTCCATTCACTCACTCTTCATTAGATTTAACAAAAATCTTATATACTACAACAAATTCTTTGATCACAATTATATATGCATCAATAATTAATAAAGATGTGAGAAAAAAAAGAAGCACTACCGCGGCACGTGTGTGGTTTTTTTTATTGTCTGTCTGACTCTTCACTCTTTTTGTTGTCTTTATGTGAAGTGGTCTTGTTATATCAAGTCTGCCAACGGATAGGTAGTGTAGCTATTGATGTTGGACTACCCACTCTCCATTATTATCTCATTTGCCAGCGAATGCCAATCATGCTATCGAAGTGAGATAGGTCTGTGATCGCCGTAAAGAGGTGCCTTCTATCTTTCGCGAAAATGTATGAATCGTATAGGTTACATGCGAATGTTCAAGCATGAAATCAAAATGGTTGCAGGAGAAAGTAGAGAAGGTTGAGACTGTAATTGAAATGCAATTGATTATTAGCTCGCTGTGACTTGAGACAGAAGAGATATGAAAGATAAAAAATTTAATATACATGTAGATGATTAATTATTAATGAACCATGCATGTAATGATATATATATATATATATATATATAGTAAGATATATATATAGATGAATGATGATGATGTATGTATGTAATTGATATATGTATGTGTATGTGTGTTAGTTTGTGTGTGATGTTAATATAGTGAGCGTTGATTTGAAACTCAATAAGATTACAAAATCTCTTAATATTAAACTCCTCACATTATACAATATAATGAGAAGAGTCTCATGTCAACCGAGACCGAATTATATCTAGGTATGCTTGGCATATAGAGATAGTGAGTAAATACTATCCTTTCCGTATTTTACTCTGAGACCAAATAAGTGCAATCGCTCGGCTGACAAGTAGTAGGAAATCAATATAAGATGTTAGAAAATATTATATAATGATTAAATAAAAAATAAATCCTTTATTTTATCAGGTCCGTTTTGGAGATTATGATTCAGAATATATAATAATAAAACTATATATATTTGCTATATTTTCATATATATGATTAAATAGAAAAAATAGGTGGTAAAATTCTGTCACCTTTAATAATGAGAATATACTGGGATACAACCCTAAAAAATTGAATAATATACTATAAGATTAAATTTTTTTATTCATTTATATGTTTCCGACTATCATCCCGTCATTTCGCACTTGGATTTCACAGCATATCTGTGAGTCACGCATAGTCTTATAGTTTTTCCATCAAGTGAAGTTATATAAAAAAAAACTACATACAACTATTTTTCTCTTATTTAGTTGATGTAATGTTTAGAAATCTTGATGTCTTTTTGTAATTTAATAGAGTTTTGTATTTGTTTAGAATGTTGAGGAAAAGACCCATTTACCACATGAAATCCACATTTGGGAAACTGAATTTACAGACTAGATTCACGTTTTTCAAGTACAAGGTTTGGAATAAGAACGTACAAGCTTCCATATTATGTTGAACTGAGCACAGAGCAATGAAACAGCATATCACAGAAATGTGCAGGCCTCAGAAGCAGAGAGAGAGAAGGAGAGAGAGAGAGACGAGAGCAGAGAGAACGAGACGAGAAGAGACGAAGATAGAAGAGAAAGAGAGAGATCAAATTTTGAGTGGAAAAAATCTATATATATATATAATATATATATATATATATATATACTATATTTTATATTATAATATATATATATATTAATATATAATATAGATATATATTATATATATATATATATATATATATCATACTATATATTATATATATAGATATATATTATATATATGATATATTAGATAATATATATATATATAATATATATATATATAATATATATATATATAGTAATACTATATCATATAGTATATATATGTATACATATATAGATATAATATATAATATATATATATATTATATATATAATATATATATATATTTGATATATATATATATATAATATATATATATATATATATATATAATATATATATATATATATATATATAAAAATGCAAATGAAATTCGTGCTACATTTTTTATGACATCGCTGAAAATGTGTTATAGACGAGTTTTATTAAATTAGTTTACATAACTCCTCAACCCCCCCAGAACCCTCCTTACACACAAAAATGAATGTAAAACCAGTTAAATATATTCTATTGAATTTGACAAACTGTAATATTATATATATATATATAATATATATATATTAATATATATATTATATATATATATATATATATAATATATATAATATTATACTATATATATATATATATATACTATATATTATATTATAATATCCTAGATGGCCCTAACTAATTCTTAAACACGCTTGGACTTATGTTTCATCACTACTCCTTTTTGTTATAGATATACAATTTTTCCTTATCGCATGACTTTGATTAACAAACCTTGTAGCTTGCTAGTTATAATACGCTCTCCAGCAGTTCAACCATGTCCTAAAGTATTTTCTTTCTCCTTTTTAGTCGGCGTTAGTAAAGGTTCTTGTAAACATAGATAGATAGATAGAAGTAGTAGAGATAGGATAGATAGATAGTATAGATAGATAGAATATAATAGATAGATAGATAATAGAATAATAAATATTAATTAATAAATGAATATATATTAAACCAGAAGAGACTCTTGAACAAACATTAGGAATGAGATTGAAGATGTAAGAAGGACTAATAGAAAATATGAGAAGAAACTTTTATTGTTCAGTGCTTGTTAAAAATAAACCACCTATCCCAAAACATATAATCATCAGGACGGTCCAAAACTTTCAGTGAGTAATTCCTCCTCG
>JABUQX010111799.1:22500-25000 GCA_015478945.1 Trachelipus rathkii | reverse complement strand
TAGCAGAAATGTTAGGCTTGCGTTAGGATAAGGAAAAGGAGGGTTTGTTAAAGTAGGAAGAGGTTTGAGATAAGGTGTGCCAATGTCTCGTGGTGTTTAATTATCCTTTTACGGACAGTGTTGGTTAAGGGATATGGATAGAATTGGTAGAAGGGACCTTGAATTGGCAACATTGGGGGACAATGAGATACCAATGGTTCTCTGTTTGCAAGATGATACTGTGTGGTTGCTTGATTCGGAAAGAAAAAACTTTCGTGATTTGTTTGATTAACTGAGTTTAAACGAGTGTTGCCAAGGAAAGGAATTAAAAATATCATACTAAAAATAAAGTAATGAAATTAGTACAGGACTCAAAAGGACAATTCTCAATCTGTTAATTCGTTAATATTTTAGCTTTATCTATTAGTATTGTCTATAAATAAATTTACTTACGATACTCAATAAACTTATCCTCTGTAATTAGATAAACTTCCTTTTAGTCACCCTTTCCTTTATAAATTGCGAACCAGGCAAAAATCTTGCCATCAGTATACCTTACACCTATTCCAAGCAAAACGTTGATAATCTCATCAAGCCCACTCTATTACACTGTTTCTTCTCCATTTTCAAAACATTTCTACTTGTATAATCTAACCAGAAATTTTCCACTTATATCTTCAAAGAATTTCACTATTTCTTCCTTTTGTGATATGTCCTGTAAATTCATTTCCAAACCTTCCTTCAATCATCCTGAGCTACATTCCCATCGCAAAATCTTTCCTCCATTAGGACGTCTTCTTTCTGATTTTGAACCTTGTTAATCTCCTTTTGAAAACAGTTTAACTCCTCCTCCTGATTATTAGCAACAATCTTTTTCACTCACTTTCGGCCACCCTTCTCTTGGCAGTTTTCCACTTTTCCTTTTAACTTCATTTTCGCACTCTCTTTATACCTCCATGTCGCCTGACTATTAATAGCTAAAATTGTTCAAAAAACTTCTTTTTTCCTTTTTAATACAACATTCAATTCTTCACTCCATCACTCGCTACCCTTTGTTTTTCTATTCTTTTCTTCGTCAAATCTTTTTCACACTGCAAAACGTCCCTTGGTTAGTCATCATTATGTTTCCTTAAAAAGTTTCTATTCCTCTTGTTCTCCTTCCTTCTCTTTCTTTAATCTCCATCATTCTGTTAAAATTCTTTTCGTATTCTGTTGAATACTTCTTGCATTTTCTATTTCCTCTACTCTTGTTAAACCTCTACACCCCGGCTAAATTTAAATCTTTTCTAACCCCATTTTGAAACCCACACCCAACACAGACGACAGCATCAGTGTAACTATGTAACCACCCCGCAGAGAATTCGCTGCAGTATTGGGGCCGTCACCGCGATAAATTTAGGAAAACATAACCACATAACTGACCTGGGAGAGGTGTGGGGGTAGGTTATGTCGGGGGTATAATCGAGAGAGGGATCATTTTCACGTTATGAGGGCCACTCCAATAAACATGGAGAGGATAGTGCGTCAACTGTCAAGATATCAGTGGGTGCAGATAACAACACTCGGTACATGATCGTCGGCGATGACAAAGTAGGTTCAGGGCCACGAAAACCGTGGAAGACCGATTTATACGTCTGCGTGCATTACGAGAGCGCCACACAGCGAACCTCGAACCATATGTCGTGCCCTATGCCCTCTACATCGGTGACTCTTTCATCCTAAAGCATGACAATGCATGACCACACAAAGCCCATGTTGTGAACGACTACCTTAGGACGGTTCAAATTACGGCATTGGAGTGCCAGCATATAGTCCGGACCTCAACCAATCGAACATTTGTGGGATATCGTGAAACGTCGGATCCAACAGCTGCAACCCACTTCACGAACCCTCCCTGACCTGGGACAGGCACTGCACCACGTATGCGATCAAATCATCCATGGCATTCGCCCACTCATCGAGAGCATGCCAGGAAGGTGTCAGGCAGTCATCCGTGCCAGAGGGGGTCATACACGATATTGAGACAGACCCAACACCCCCCCCCCTCCCGCGGCCGTCGCCGTACGTACCAACATTGTGTGTTTGCAGCGCCGAACCTCCGAACCCTACATGCGAGGCCCTTGGCTGCCACCTTGCCTCACACTTTTATCCAACCTACGGTTCTGAGGGGAATTCTATCATGTTATTTTCATTGTTCAATAAAGTGTCTTCGCGTTCGTCAACCTCATCTACCTTTCCTTCGCCACGTAACCTTGTGGTGCGTTAATTTTGACGAGTATTTTATATATATATATATAGTATAATATATATATATATATATATATATATATATTATATATATATATATATATATATATATATATATATATATATTATATATATATATATATATATATATATATATTATATATAATATATATATAATATATATAATTATATATTTATATATATATACTATATATTATAATATATATATATATATATATATATATATATATATAATATAATAATATATATATAT
>JABUQX010111799.1:0-17500 GCA_015478945.1 Trachelipus rathkii | reverse complement strand
TCCACCCAGCCTTCACCTAGCGTACACCTATACCTAGCCTACACGTGCCCCATACAACTTTGATGGCTCAACTTTTATGGCTCAACTTTGATGACGTCATCTTTGATGACGTCATCTTTAGCGGTTCATCTTTGATGACTCAGATTTATTGATGGTACAGCTTTGGTGGTCTCCAATCACCGTAAGAAGTATCTAGTGATGTTCTATTAGTGTTCTATGAGTATTCTATGAGTGCCAGGTGAGTGCCAAGTGAGTGCCAATGAGTGCCAAGTGAGTGCCAATGAGTGCCAAGTGAGTGCCAATGAGTGCCAAGTGAGTGCCACATAGTGCCAAGTGAGTGCCACATAGTGCCAACTGAGTGCCACTTTTTTCAAGCTTTTCTAGCCTCCCCCTGAGCCCCGATAGCCCAATATGGTGTCACCCCTAGGTAATTAAGGTATGAGGATCGAATGGTGTATATTACAAGTTGCTAGGATGCTTCCTACTATGAGTTAGTATTTTTCTACCACTTATATCCTATATATATATCACTATGACACTTATACACACATTCACTATGACACTTATACACACTATGACACTTATAAGCACTTACACTCTCCATAGACACTTACATTAAACCATAGACACTTACATTAAACCATATACACTTACACTCACACCCACACACAGATACACTTACACTTACACTCACACACTCGATATTTTGATGCCTCAACTTTGATGCCTCAACTTTGATGCCTCAGCATTAATGCCTCAACTTTGATGCCTCAACTTTGATACCTCAGCATTAATGCCTCAGCATTGATGCCTCAACTTTGAAGGTTCATCTTTGATGACTCATCTTTGATGAAGTCATCTTTGATACCACCTATATTGATGATTCATCTTTGATGACTCATCTTTTGTCTACCTCTAGATCATAAGCTACCCAACAGGGCTCAGCGTGAGCCCTTCGCGCAAAGACAGCCAATCCCGCACCCGCAGGTGCGACCCGCCGCGTTCCCGTCCGCCGCGTGCGCCCGCAGGCGCAATATTTCCGCGTAACCGCCACCGCGTGCGCCCGCAGGCGCCATATCCCCGCGTACCCGCCCGCCGCGTGCGCCCGCAGGCGCAATATTCCCGCACGAATGAAAAATATATATATATTATATATATATAATATACTATGAGTCATTCATTTTTACTACAATTGTACGAAATTTTATTAAAAACATATACTTTACATACCTTAAAGCAGTAAAGCAGTAAAACAATAGAGGTGTTATTACCTAACACCTAGGGGATTAGTATGCCTTTGTTTTACTGCTTTACTGCTTTAACTCTTTGCTTTACTGCTTTAACTCATGTTTTACTGCTTTAACTTTCTGCTTTACTGCTTTAACTTTCTGCTTTACTGCTTTAACTTTCTGCTTTACTGCTTTAACTCTTTGCTTTACTGCTTTAACTTTCTGCTTTACTGCTTTAACTTTCTGCTTTACTGCTTTAACTTTCTGCTTTAGCTGGCTTTAACTTTGCTGCTTTACTGTTTTAACTTTCTGCTTTACTGCTTAACTTTCTGCTTACTGCTTTAACTCACATACATTACATACCTTAAAGCAGTAAAGCGGTAAAAACAATAGAGGTTTACCTAACACCTATGGGGATTAGTACGCTTTTGTTTTACTGCTTTACTGCTTTAACTTTCTGCTTTACTGCTTTAACTTTCTGCTTTACTGTTTTAACTCATATATTTATTAACATTATTTTCTTTTATATTTTTGTTTTATTACTTTTTATTTATTATTTCTATTTTTATTTTTGTTTTAATACTTTTTTATTTTTAATTTGTAATGTAAGAATAAAAACACACAGAGTTTCTGTTATATAAACATTTTATTTTAATAAAATTGTACGAAATTTTATTAAAAACCTTTTTATATATACGAGTTTTAAGGGAAGTAAAATCGCGTTTTTTTCATTTTAAAGCATTTATTACATAATCAGAAACTATAAAATCATTGACATACAAATTTTTAGCATCAAATATATTTACAAGTTTATTAAAACATACATTATTTAAAAAACATATAATGAAATAAATACAATAGACTCCACATAAATTGGAATATAAGGGCTGAACAGGGTAAGACATAGTTTTTACACAGCTTACATTATTATATTTTAAAAATAAGGTAATATAATGATTATTCAATATAAATTTTAAGTTCAAAGAATCAATTATGTGAACAGTATTTCGTTTTTTGCTCTATAAACGGAATCCAATGTTCTGTTGAGGTGATTGTGACGAGGCAATGTATTGAATATGAGGCAGGTATCCTTCTCCAACTTACAGAGTTTATTTCGTTAATAGCAAACACGCCTAAACAAGCGAGTTTCATTTTTAAACACCAATTTTATTTCCGCTTCATTCATCTTTAATAATTCAAAAGTACGTTGCGTACTCTGTCAATTTCAATGAGTTGAGGATGCTCAAGATAGATCACTACAGTGATGGGTGATTGTAGAATCGATCCAAAAGAGAGATTTAGTCCTAGGGTGCCCTTTCTCAAAATGTTTAAATGATAGGCGTTACAAGCTGAAAGGTCTGCAGTAAGATCATACGCATATAAATTACTATTCTTGCGTATTCTTCAAGATTTAAACCTGTTCCGCTATCATTACATGATACAGTATTGGCTATTAAGTCGTAAAAAGGTCGAGTACAGAGAGATAGGTCTCCGTTGTATAACATTTCATAATCACGTCCGTGAGGCAGTCCATTCACATGTAAACTGATACCCCTAAGTCCGAAAGGTGTGAATTTATAGGGCGACTTTTTATAATTCCCGGAGTAGGCTTCATGCTCCACAATCCCTATTATTACTTTCTGTGGTAAATTTCCGTTCACAATGTTAGGGATATTGATACTATAATCCTTGAGTGAAATTAAATATCTTGGTTTCAACTTTCTTAATAGGGTACTTTGCTTGTAGTATTCAAAGCGAATTTTCAATTATCAAATTGACGCTGTGGTGTATTAATTTCACTTTTTCTGACATAGAGATTAAGCCTTCCAACAGTTTGAAAAACAGGTTTGGACATACAGCTGTAGCACAGGGTTTACTTTTTATTTTAAGAGCAAATTTGGGATTTGAACGTGATAAAATGATTCTAGTATCTACAGATGGTAGAATGAGTCGTTCTTGAGAGAAGATATCGCCATTTAATCGACCGTAAAATTCATAAGTATTATTTATGACTCTAGCTGCTTTATCTATATGTGCAGCTTCATCTTTGAAACTATAAAAACCACATGATTTGAGATGAGACTGTTTAGCATCGTCTGAATAATTTAACAAATGCTCTATATAGCTTCTATAAGGATAATTAGCCGCTGCCGCCCCTAGTGAAGTTCCGTTAAGATAGACTTCAAGCTGTGTGAAACATGTATACAGGAAATTTGATTCTGAATATACTATATGGTCATCACCCGTAGGAAGATCTGTACCATCAGGTTTTGTGAATTTCGTTTTTACATATAAAAACACATTAGAGGGGTCTAGGTATTGATCAGAAGTACCTGGAATATTGAACTCTAGAGGAACATCTGTATTGGTAATTGAATGCAAAGGATTAATACTGATAAAGTTGGACTCGCTAACGCTAATCTGGGTAGGGTTCATTGAGAAGAGATCCAATTCACTCTTACAGCAATCAGGACTAGAAGGATGAAGGAAATGCATCTTGCATGCGCGAGCTCTGGTCGTATAATGAACATTTTCATGAAAAACCTTACTTATATACAGTAATACACACCTCGTATAAAAGTTATCAGTTAGTAATTAAATAGCAAATACATCAATACATTTTTTCTTTAGAGTTTTTTTCCGCTTAGCCTTTTTCTTTATGACAATCTTCTTGTTCCCTCGACCTTGTCCTGACATTTTACGTCTTATTTTACGCTTAACATCATCCAACAGCTCATCTGAAACATCGGCTATGCGTCTTTTTAATGCTGTACGAGGATTATTTCCTGCAGCAATATCTTGAATAGTATGCAAACCTGTTCTTATAGCTTTTTTACCTATATATTCCCCGCCTTTCCTGAGTAAAGGCCTTGCACTTCTCCATAGCTTGGCAAAAAATCCACCAAGGCCATACCCCCTCTGCATTTTTGTTCCCCTGAATACCCTTTCTTCGTCCATTATTACAGGAGTCTTTCTTATACTATCTTTACACTGTGAGAGTATGTTAATGAATGAAAAATATATCTGACTACACCTCTTATATATTCCATTATGCTGTAATTACTGCATCTGTTTCTTTCTAATATGAACTTTGCATAACAATGCACCGTATGTAAAGGGGAAGGGATTTCCTTCTACATCTTTTATATGCACGCGTACAGTCAAAATTTGATCTATTCAGAGGTAGATAATGAACATTAGGGAATGTTATAACTTTACTCTCTTTGGGAAAATATACTACTCTTAATAAAGGAGCTTTAGTATTACCTACATATTGATGTTCAATTATATTTGTATATACATAAGCCATACCTGGATGATTGAGCATCTCGGATGGGGTACATGTATAATGCAGTACTCGATCTGCTTCATCTTTTTGTTCATGTGGAGTCATGCGGTTATTCTCCACAGATAGTATAACCCTCTTCAACATAGTAGGGATATCATGAAGTATATCCAACACATCACGTCTACGAATATGTTTACGTTGCCATGGTGAACGTCTGAGAAAAAACATGTCCCGGTCTCGTAGGTTTACATTTACTTTTGAACTTAAAGATATTATTACTTTATCTTCATAGGTACGCATTTCAGTTTTGTATACCAAGTCCTTACACATAATACTCATATCAAAGAGAACGTTTAAATGACTAAAAATAGCAGGCACCGATTTAAAATAAGACCGTCGCAGAACAAATTCTTCAATGAAGTATTCTTTTGTAGCAAATGTGGTCGTATTCATCTTTTTGGCAATTGTAGTTCTTTTCAGAAAACGAGTACCTTCCGCTTGTAATATAGTTTCAACACATTCTACACTTCTGTACACCCCCATCCAGAATAGATTGTGAGGAAAATTTTCTATGTCCGTATTTAATATCATTTCACATAATCCTACTTCGTATGCCTCTCTTTCAAGTTGTATAGGATTCATTAGCACAGTTGTAAAATCCGAGAGTTTATTATCAGGATGTAAATCCAAGGAGGCTGAAGAAGGCAGAGTTATATAAAAGTGATCTACACTCTCCATGATTATAATGACAACTGATTAATGATTCTTAACTTCACTTGCTTTTATATAAGTATTAAACTTGGCAGGATATCCCCGCCATTTCACAAGTAACTGCTTATTTTTTCCTTTACCTCTCGTAGCTAATATTTTTTCAATTTTATATTCATGAGTTACAGGATTGAACCTTACTTTTTGTATTTCCTGTTTATAAAATCCGCCTTTTATTTTTTCACCATTTAAATCTTCCAGATAATATAACTTTAAACTATCACGACTGAATGGTTGGATATTGTGGACTTTAAAAACTTCCGTAGTCCATCCGGATTCATATCCTTTTCTAAACCTTTCTTCTGTTCGAGAAACTCTTACATAATCGTTTACCTTTATTCCTGAATTATCTTTTATTTTGTTTTCTTTTTCTCCCATATGTGCCATACGGCCTCTAGTTTTTGACATTTCTAAAGGAGTTGACTTTATAGTTCTATGGTAAGACCTGTTATAAGAATAAGCCAGATCGTCCAGTATATCAATATATTTAAAAGTATTCATTTTAGTAAAATATCTATGCATGCGTTCTTTAATAGTACGTTGGACTCTTTCAACTATTGCCGCTTTGTTTACGGAAAATGTATTGTAATAGCTTATACCATACTCCCAGAGCATCTCCTGAAACTCTCGCCCCTTGAATTCCATTCCTGAATCTGTCCAAAATGATTTAGGTGTTCTCCGTTCGTCCTCTATAATTTCAAGTACAGCATCGGCAACTGTAGCTGATCTTTTATCTTTTATTGGTTTCAACCACAAGTATCTAGAGTATACGTCAATTGTAAAAAGTATATGTTGAGATCGTTCATTATAAGAGCTGTATTTAATCATTTCCGATAAATCTAACTGCCATATGCTATCGAGCTGCGGAGATATGGTTTTCCGTGTAGGAAATTTTTTCTTACAGGTTTATGTAGAGTAAATGCCTCTTCGCCCTCCAAATATGCTTTTAACTCTTTTTTCTCAATATTAGGATACTATAAAGCAAACCTAGTGAAACCCCCAAAAACTATTTGGCTCCTCAGATTGAAGTATACTTACAACTACCCTCCTTCGCCTTCCATGTTGGTTACTGACAACAATTGTAAGCGTTATATAAATATTATATATATATATTATATATATATATTATATATATATATATATATACATATATACATATATATATATTATATAATCTTTAATTCAAAATAAATAATATTTAAATAAAATTATTTATTATTATTATTAGTATAATGTTATATATATAATATATATTTGTCACAAAAATGTGATATTAGGGCACAAGGGAAAAAGAAAGAGAAAAAGATTTAAAATAACATTTATTTATACACAAACATTACAACTAAATATATATGATAATACATAATTACGATTTAATCCAACTAGACCTATTATAAGGTGTTTTTCTTAGTCTGGTAACACGTTTAAATTTATCTGATGCGTAAGAAGTGCCTGATGGACTTGAATCAGGCCTAGGTGTCATGGGGATATTATCTAAGTCTGCTAATCGGCTTGTATTTAAGATTAAAGTTCTGGGGAAATTAATAGTCTGAAGTTCTTGTTTGATATCATTCCATCCTTTTACAGGGCCTTTCTTCCAGTTACGTGAGAGATCAGCTATCAAATCCACAATATTTGAGCCTTTAACTATTTCATCATCAATTACGATCTCCCCTGCTTCATTCAAAGTTAATTGGTCTTTTAAAATATTATATAAAGCTATTCCTGATTTACGCACTCTATTAGGTAAGCTCTCCTCTAGGATATTTTTAAATTTATCTTCATTTTTCACTTCAAGTTTTACTTCATTAGGTATATCTACATCATCGGTTACCGGGATACGTAGGGATGGATGTAGGTGCAAGTCTTTAAGATCTATCAATTTTTGTATGGCCGCCTGATATAAGATGCGTTTCTCATGGATGTTAATGTCTGAATTTAATATCCTGTACACTTCTTTCTCATATTTGGTTATCTGTTCAACTTTAGGATCATATAAGCTAGGAGGTAGAGGCTGCTGGAAAGATAATGAGTCGTTCACAATATAAGGATTCTGTTGGTGCAACTGTTGCTGATGATGTGAAAGAGGTTGTAATGTCAATGCATTGGGCTGTAATATCTGCGTGTATTGGGGTTGTGAATGATGAAACTGTGATTGTGGATTTTGCACAGTGTGCGGCAATAACTGGCCATATTGAGGTTGTGAGTGATGAATCTGAGGAACTGAATTCTGCACAGATGCTGTATTATTATGCTTCATTTTCTCATACTCATTATATGGAAGTACAGCAACCTTCTTCATTATGGGGACAACCACTTAGTTATCAAGGGAGCTATAACGGAGAAGAGTAATGGCAGGAATACTCCTCCTCCTCTCTGTAGTAACTTCTTTTTATTTTTCAAATTTTTAATGTTGAGGGAGAGTTTTTTAATGATGTTTCTATAACGACGTAGCTTTACCTTCTGAGGTCTGTTTAAAGGAACATTTCCTTTTATAAGATTTAAACAGACTTCACATACACACTGGATGAATTTCTCATCCTCACTAATTAGTTTACGTTTTTCAGATGGTTTCAACTTTTTAAATTTTTTTATAAGAGGTAAATACTTTGCAACTAGAGCACTCATTATTCAGGTATGTATACAGTTTCTATCTCATAGGGCAGAATGTTGGTACGGAGCAGCACTCTGTGCGTGTTTTTGGGGTGAAGTTCACACATCAAATAACCGTGGGGGATCGAAGTAACCTCTTTATATACTTTTAAGAACTCTCTTTCCTTTGAAGAGGAAACATTTGAGTTGCCAATACATTAATTTGACTCATGTCTCTTCTCTGGCCAAACAACAGTAAATACTGTGTTTAAAGAAACACTTCGCATATGCTTGCTTTGATGAAAAATATTCTGCGTTATGAAAAACACAGAGATATTTAGATGGTGAGAATAAACTGTGAACGCTTCTGCTATTTCCAAATTCAATTTGTGCATTAAATCATCTAATACAATAATTTTGTGGCCATGTATATTGTCCAGCGATCTAATATCGTATACGCCTTCATGAAATTGAATCACATCTTTATATTCTTTAAATTTTTCCTGATAAACATTATAACACCATATTATTTTTACAGGGTTTTGTTCAAAAATCTCCATTTCCTTTAAAATATTTAATAATAGAAAGGTTTTACCACAACCTGTTGGCCCAGCTACAAGACATGTAGCCGGACTTCGGAACGTAAATTTCTCCACATCCATACTCGTCAAGTAGATAATGAATAATGAGTTTAATTAAAGCAGTAAAGCAGTAAATCAAAACCTTACTAATCCCTTGTTGTTAAGCAACACCTCTATTGATTTACTGTTTTACTGTTTTAAGGGCTGTAAAGTATATGTTTTTAATAAAATTTCGTACAATTTTATTAAAATAAAATGTTTATATAACCGAAACTCTGTGTGTTTTTATTCTTACATTACAAATTAAAAATAAAAAAGTATTAAAACAAAAATAAAATAGAAATAATAAATAAAAAGTAATAAAACAAAAATATAAAAGAAAACATAATGTTAATAAATATATGAGTTAAAGCAGTAAAGCAGAGAGTTAAAGCAGTAAAGCAGAGAGTTAAAGCAGTAAAGCAGAGAGTTAAAGCAGTAAAGCAGTGAGTTAAAGCAGTAAAACAAAAGCATACTAATCCCTTAGGTAACACCTCTATTGATTTACTGATTTACTGCTTTAAGGTATGTAATGTTAATAAATATATGAGTTAAAGCCGTAAAACATGTGAGTTAAAGCAGTAAAACATGAGTTAAAGCAGTAAAGCAGAAAGTTAAAGCAGTAAAACATGAGTTAAAGCAGTAAAGCAGAAAGTTAAAGCAGTAAAGCAGTAAAACAAAGGCATACTAATCCCCTAGGTGTTAGGTAATAACACCTCTATTGATTTACTGATTTACTGCTTTAAGGTATGTAAAGTATATGTTTTTAATAAAATTTCGTACAATTGTAGTAAAAATGAATGACTCATAGTATATTTGAAAAGAAATTCTTTGAATAGTTTACATTGATATCATATTTTTCGTTCACGCGGGAATTTTGCGTCTGCGGACGCACGCGGCGGCGGTTACGCGGAAATATTGTGCCTGCGGGCGCACGCGGCGGGCGGAAAATATTGCGCCTGCGGGCGCACGCGGCGGGCGGGAAATATTGCGCCTGCGGGCGCACGCGGCGGGCGGTTTCGCGACGGGGCTGACCTGCGGACGCGGACTCTGAAACGTTTGCGGTCACTGTCTCAACTGTGTAACTCTTTAGATATATATTCTGTCATGCTATAAGTGTTATAAAAATACTAACTCGTAGTAGGAAGCATTCTAGCAGATTGTAATGTACACCATTCGATTCCTCATACCTTATTACCTAGGGGTAGACACCCATATTAGGGCTATTCTAGGCTCAGGAGGCTAGAAAAGGCTTGAAAGTGGCACTCACTTGGCACTATGTGGCACTCACTTGGCACTATGTGGCACTCATTGGCACTCATTGGCACTCATTGGCACTCACTTGGCACTCACCTGGCACTCATCTAATACTCATAGAACACTAATAGAACATCACTAGATACTTCTTACGGTGATTGGGAACCATCAAAGCCATCAAGTTAGCGTGGGTCAAAATTGACCCATGGTATATGGCAAGGTTAAGGACGAAATATCATGGTCAAACAAGGTAAAGACGTCAAAAAATAGGGCTAAGCCCCTAAAGGAGCCAAAATTACCGTGGCCAAAATGACCCATGGCATATGGTAAGGTTAAGGTCAAAATATCATGGTCAAACAAGGTAAAGACACCAAAAATAGGGCTAAACCCCTAAAGGAAGATCAAATTACCGTGGGTCAAAATTGACCATGGAATACCAAAGGGTTGGTTGAAAATTTACCGTGGGCAAAAAATGACCCATGGAAGACGGGCAAAAAATGAGCCATGGAAGACCAAAGGGTAGCCAAAAATTACCGTGGGCCAAAATTGACCCACGGAAGACCAAAAATTACCGTGGGCTAAAAATTGACCCATGGAAGACCAAAGGGTGGTCGAAATATCATGGTCAAACAAGGTAACGACATCAAAAAGGGCTAAGCCCCCTAAAGGAAGATCAAAATTACCGTGAAAAATGCCCACGGTCGAAAAAAAAATTAGGGGGCGTAAAATAGGGGGTAATACGTACGATGGAGGCCGACCCTAATTTTTAGCACCCTTTCTTCGAAAGGGTGCTAAAAATTAGGGTCAAAATTAGGGCTGCCAAAAAATTAGGGTCGCCAAAAAATACCGTGGGCCAAAAATGACCCATGGAAGACCAAAGGGGTGGCCGGAAAAAGGTAAAGGTCAAAAAAGAGGTAAAGTCCAAAAAAGGTAAAGGCCAAAAAAGGTCAACGGCCCAAAAAGGTCAGTCAGGTAAAAAATTTGGGCTCAAAAAATGCGGTTTGCCCAAATTTTAGGGTGGGGTAAAAGAGGTCAAAAAAGGCCAAGGTCAGGTGGGGTAAAACAGGCGGGGTCCGAAACCTGAGCCCTACTACTATCGTGATACCGATTATCGGTAAAAGATTTTATCGGATAACAGATAACCCGAAACCGTTATCGCGATAAATTATCGCGATAACGCCCACCTATGAGAGCTTGTATAGTCATATGCAAGTAACCACGGTACAAATATCCCGAGTTTAATAGCGATTGCTCTAGCCTCATCAGTTTTACTAGAATAAAGTTTTTAATTATCAAATATCCCACTAATTAAAATGCAGGCTTCACCTTCGTTGTAATGTGTTTAAATTAAGATTATAATTACACCAAGGGAATACTAAAATCAAAAAAATATATAACCTACGATAAAGTAGTTTACGAACTGTATATATATATATATATATATATATATTATATTTTGTTATATATATATATATATATATATATATATATATATATATATATATATATATATATATATATATATATATATATATATATATATATATATATATATATATATATATATATTATTGCTTTTGGCTGAGCCCAATTTCCCCCCCCCTCTATAAATGGACATAAAATTTTTCAGCCGATTTTGACCAAATAAACACCAAACTGTAGCTTTTTCTGACGTCTAAAACGTCGTTTTCGAGTGTTTTTCTGTGTCTGTAGTCATTGTTTTGGTATTTTCAGTTTTTGAAAATCTATGTTTTTGATATTTGTCGAAACTCCTACAATTTTTTTCGAAATGACTTCAAACTTGAAATATACAAAGATTGGATTATTATCTAAAAAGTGTTGGAGCGGAATTTTGATATTTGACCCCATATCTGAGCATTGGTCGATTTTCAAAACCTACTATTTTTGGGTTTTCAAATTGAAAAATTGGGATATTTTTTTCTGTTTATCCGATCTGCATGAAATTTTCAGGACATTTGTAGTCGGAAGAGATGCACATTTTTTATTTAGATAATTTCTTTGTATATGCAGTAGTTTTGGATTTGTTCTTGGAACAAATTTAAAAAAATTTTTTGAAATTTAAAATTTTTTTTGAGTATACAGAAAAATTATTTAAGTAAAAAAGATGTATCTTGCCCGACTATACAAGCTCTGAAAATTTGATGTTGATCGGATAAGTAGGAAAATATCAATATTTCACTTTTTCAAACGTTTAATGTATGAAATTTTGTTTAATTGTCATTACGCTATAAAATGAAAACAAATGAAAATCGGATAAGAACATATGAGTTTTTTTTTACATTATTATCCTGTGTACAATCCGCTCCTGGAGTTTGGTCCGTTCCTCCCGTTCTTCTCTAGAAAAAAAAGTTATAAACCCACAAAGTTTAAATAATCCATAGGGTTTTAGTTATATTCCAACTGACATGAACTTTGTTTTATCACACTTTAAAATATGGGCAGAGTCCAATAATGGCTATGGGTCTTTCCAAATTATATTTTAAATATAAATTAAATTCATACAAACAACAACATTAAACTCATTTTGAACAAAGATGTCATGGAACATCAAACGGAAAAGTCCAAACTTACAAGAATTCTTTCATAAATTAGAACAATTTAAAAACAAGAGAAACAGAGAGACGTTCTCACACACAGAGAACCCTTTAGTACATGAAATTTAAGTTATTAAAGAAAATACTACATAAATAATGCCTACAATACTAACCACAGCTTCCAACACAAAAAAATAAAAAGTAAAGAATTAAAAATTTATCGAGCTTCAAACCTTCTATTAATTATGTTTTGAATAAAAAAAACTTAAAATAATTTTTCAGATACAAAAAGATAAAAAATTAAAATTCAGGTTTAATTTCATTGAAAAGGATAGTGATAATAAATGTAAAAAAAAATAATTTATTACAAAATATAAGATTTTTCTTACTAGTTACTATCATTTAAAACAAAATTTATTCTTTTTAAAGTTTAGAAGTTTCAATAAAAGGGTGTAGATTTTAGATAAATATCAAAATAGTTAATTAAAATATATTAAGTTATAAATAAATACTTTAAGGTTTTAAATTAAATCAAACACGTTTAGCTTTTAACATAAACATTTTACACTTGAAATTATTTACAACATTTTCACCACTTTTTAAACAATGTTTTTATCTCAATTTTATTTATATTAAAAATTTTAAACCTTTCCAAAAAGAAACAATATTTCGGCTTCAAAATTGCTTGTGCAAGCAAGGAACCCTTTACACAACATTTAAAATTGAATGCTCGTTAGAGATATAATATTTATTTTAAGCTAATTAAGTCGTTTTCCGTTAATTCGAGCTAACCAAACATTTCTTGTTCTGTTATTATGATTACTTAGAAATTCTTATTTATTGAACGATGTCTGAGAAAGAAATACTCATTTATTAGACCTATGACATCATCGCTTCCAGATATACAACAGTTAAGCACTTTTCTTCTTGGTTCTAATTTGTTATATTTAATTTATTGTGATAGAGAACTCAATATCGCAGGCCAATTAATTTTTTTTTTCAATTAGTTTCTGTGTAAAGAACAATTACTTGTTTCCTTCTTGAACTAAACCTGCTATGAAGTTTTTCCTTGTTCGTGAGGGAAGGAAAGTATCCTTAAGAACTTCACAAGTTTTCGATGATCGGCACCATCTTACCAGAGTATCTGCTTCGTTCTGTCTATTCTCAAGGTGTAAATCTTTTAAATAAATTTTTCCTTCTGATGATATGATAAACTTACTTTTAAAATCTACAATATGTTCCGGTAATAAAATGCATTCGAAAAATATGTCAGCTAATTCATACTTTTCATTTGCTGTTAATTTTAGAGTAATGTTTTTTAATAAGTTAAATATCAAATGTGAATGGTTAACTTTTTTGACATGTTCAAAACTAGCTTTAAATTATATCTATCAAATGTGTAAGGGTCAACCTCTGAAAATTGGTTCAATATTAATTTTATGCAAAATTCGTTTCCAATTTTTTCACTACAAACGAAATTTTTATAATTTTCAGGTGCATCCATCCATAATTGTTTGAATATACACCTGTAATTGTAAATCCGTCCTTCGTATTCTTTATTTTTTTTAATTATTTTTATCAGTATCCATGCGAAATCTTCGAGTCTTAAATTTCCCACATTAGTCTAGCATGTACCTAAGAAAATTAATTTGAAACAATAACCATAAATTTCTAGAACTCTATAACAGTGGAGTCCCAGCTCAGAGGTTCAAAGATTTCAATTTTTTCCTTTTCATTAAATTTTCGAACACACATAAAAATAAATTCATATAATAGTCTTCTGGAACCCATTTTCTTCCAAAGTTTGAAAATTTTCCGTCAAATTTTTCTGCTACTGATTTTAAAATAGATGTACAGATTTCTGTTCTATTTTTCACCATGTATGACATTGGAAAATGTCTGAAAATTATATAATTTCCATTTAGGATAGATTGTTCAAGAATAGATGTAAAGTACGATTTCTGCGATGTTCCACTAGTCCAGAAATCTAGCCATTGTTTTAATACTAAAGTCGGAAGATTAACCAAATCCATATTTTCATCCGTTGTAATTTTATCTTTAATGCTTAGGTATTTCAGTGAAAAATCTGTGACCAAAATAAAAGTTGCAGTAAATAATCATAGTTATTATATGCCTGTTAGTAATTTTTGAAATATCTCTCAAATGTTGAAAATAATAATTAATTTAAAAAAAAAAAAAAAAAAAAAAACCTTACAGCTGTTTTTTTGGGGGGTTTCATTAGGTAGGCTTTTTTTTGGGGGGGGGGTTCATCTAGGTAGGCTATTTTTTTGTGGGGGGGGGGGGTTAAATGCCAACCCTGGTTTGCTGTGCTTATGATGTTTTGAATTGTGAGGTGTAAGGTGAAGGGGGTGTTGAAAGGTTTATTACTGAGTATTTGAGGTTTTTTTCAGCCGGCGGCTGATTGGAGTTATTAGAGTACTTGCAGGTGTAATGTTGATTGGTGTCTGTCAGTGGTGATCAAGGTTATAGATGATTTCTTGGCAGAGGCTGACCTTCTGTTAGAAGACAACCAAGCGTCTAGATGATTTAGGTAAGTCTGAATATGAATTTGTAGCGATGGGTACAGAGGGGTCTGGTGTCTGGTATGGTTTATGTCATCTGCATAGGTCATAAGTTTTGAATTGGAAGGTTAGGGGTAGGGATGTCAGCTGGTAAAGAGTTGAAACCAGGAATGCGAGACAATGGCTCCTGAGGGACTGTTTCTTAATTTTACGGGTTTTGAATTGGATGTTTGCATGCGGAACACCTGGTGCGAGTGCATCCAGATAGATATTAGATTAAGCCAGTTTTTGTGTGTAATACTATATAGTATATATATATATTAATTAGTGATAATATATATATATATATATATATATATATATATATATATATATATATATATATTTTTGTATATATTATATATATATATATATATATATATAATAACTGATATTTTCTGAAAAATTATTAACAAGGAAATAAAACTTGTAAAATTTCAGCATAATGTAAAAAATATACCTATGATATTTATATAGATTTAACATTAAAAGGAAACTTATAAGGAGCTGAATTATCTGATAAAATTTTGTGTGTAAGGCTTTAAAAGATGGCATCTAGTTCTGTCAAGTCAAGATGATTGTAGATGTTGATTTTGAAATTTGCTCTAGAAGCATCTCGAATTCGAACAGCAAGAGCTCGAAATATCAATCCTCCACCACCACCAAGAACAGGTATGATTAATTATTATACCTAAATAGTTTTTATGATATTTTTATGAGAGTTTAGTTAACAAATATAGTACTCCTATCAGGGATGAAAGTTGTCAAAATATTTAGCAAAAAAATATAAAAATAAAATAAAATATATATATATATAGTATATATAATATATATATATATATAGTATATAATATATATATATATATTAGTATACTATATAATATATACTATATATATATACGGATATATATTATACATAATAGTATATATATATATATATATACCGCTCATATATATATATATATATATATATATATATATAGTATATTATATATATAGTAGTATATATATATATATATATATATATATAAATTAGTATATATATATAGATAGTATATAGTATATATATATATATATATAATATATATATATTATATATATATATATAGTATATATATTAATAATATATATGATATATATATATATATATTATTAGTATATATCATATATATATACTATACTATATAGTTGACGCTTGTCAGCTGTAGGATGTGAGTGATGATTGCGTTCCGAGTGCTTTTAATTGTGCCAATTCAGATTTTTAATGTTTTAAATTTTTTTTATTATTTAATCAAGCCTTAAGTTTTAAATGCCTTTGGTTCTGTTTTGTTGCTCTGCTTTTTTTTTGTGTTTTAATTTTTAATTATTAGTCAAATGTTTTTAGTATCTGATAGTTTAATGTCTGCAAGTGTTGAAGATGTCAGCGTAACTTTCGCTGTTTTAGGATTTTAAGCTAAGTTTTAAGATTATGTGCATTTATTTATTTTATTTATTTTTTCTTTTAGATTTTTGATCATAGTTAATATTTATTATTAGGATATCGCTATTGTCTTTTTTTTTTTAACTTTTTCTAAAATGAAATTGAAAATTCTTTTGTTTTGACTATTTTGAAGCTCATAAAATCTTACCATCGCATCTTCTTTTATTACTCGTTAGATAACTGGTTGGGGTCAGCCGTTCAAACTTATTTAGTCATAATTATTTACTGTTTATCTATTTGCTTATCAGTTTTCAATATTGAATGATATTAGATTGTATTGTGTACAAGAGCTTGTTTGTGTGACTGGCTGATTATATGACTGATTGAAGTGGATGATGGGGAAGAGTGGAGAGTGGGTTTTCTATTGACTTGCCAACATGCGTGCCTTCATTTCTAATCATGGGATCTGGGAATAGTCCACCTCGCTAACTCACAACTTAACATTATTACTGCTCTGAGGGGACTCAGCTGGCCAGGGAATTGTTATTGTTCAAATAAAGCCAATAAATCTCCCTTCTTTTCCAGAATTTTTACTTCATCTTTATTTTGTTATATAAAACATAAAACACTCAATTATTCATTGAAACATCCTATGATTAATTCTACTTAGAATGTTCTGTGGCTTAAAAATCTTTCTCCCTTACTTACTACATTAATCTTGTGTTTCTGTTACTGTTCCCCTAATGGAACAGATTTCACGGTTCTTTTGACTATCTTGCTACTTCTCATTAGACTGTTTACTTCTTCCCATCCAAATTTTGCTGAGGTCCTCTATTTTGGGGATTTCAACGTACACAACACTGAGTCGTTGGCGCTTCCTCTCACACTGATGCAGGCGGGGAGGAGGCAAAAAACATTCAGCATTCTCAACGATCTGGAACAGTTTAATTAAGGGAACCTACACATAGTCCAGATCGTCTTAACCAATTCTTGAATACACTGACCTATGTTTTTAATAAAACTCCTTCTCGTTATAAATACACCATTTCTTTCCTCTCCTTATTGGTAACTCTGACCCCACCAATCTTTGTATCTCTTAAAATTGTAATACTTTTCCTCCAGCAGCTCCTCCATTCCCTAAATGTAATTTCTGGCACTTTAATCGGGTTAATTGGGGGGCATTTCATTGTTTTTTGGCTAACTACTCTT
>JABUQX010111798.1:0-2500 GCA_015478945.1 Trachelipus rathkii | reverse complement strand
CTGGAACAGTTAATTAAGGAACCTACACATATTCCAGATCGTCCTAACCAATTCTTTAAGCACGCTTGACTTATGCTTCACCACTACTCCTTTCGTTATAAATACACCATTTACCTCCTATCGGTAAATCTGACCACCACAATCCTGTAGCTTTGAATTATAATACTTTTTCTCCAGCAAGCTCCACCATGCCCTAAACGTAATTTCTGGCACTTTAATCGGGCTAATTGGGGGGGGGGTTTGCTTTGTTTTTGGCCCTAACTACTTTTGTAATGAATCCTGCTTTGACTTCGGGGATCCCGGTCACCGCTGAAAAAGGTGGGGCCGATAATCACCGATGCATAGCAGTTCATTCCATCTTCAACTAAATCTTTTTCTACTAAATCCATGGTCCGATGACGCCTGTTCTCGTGCCGTTCAGGAGAGAGACATTGCGTATCGGGCATGGAAAAACTCTCGTTCTCCTATCATTCTTACTAATTTTCATTCTGCTCGAAATCGCTGCAGGGATATTATTCGACAGGCTAAGCGTGCTTTCACTAAAAGAAAGTGCACTACCTTCCTTAATTCTCCTACTGCCATAAAAATTTCTGGCCCCCTTCCAAAAAACATCTTCTAACCAACTTTTGTTAAATTCGCCTTTCCCTTCCCCTTATTCGCTCTGACGGTTTCTGTTGCTAACTCTCCTTCTGAAAAGGGGCCAATCTCTTCGGCTTTCTTTTTCATCTAATTCTACCCTGGACGATTCTGGCATCCCCTCCTCCTACTCCTTCTCCTTTCAGGTTTCCCATGTCTTTACCTGTGATTACACATGATCGTGTGTATGAATTTTGAAGATCTATGAATTCAGAAGGCTAGTGGCCGGATGGGCATTCCTCTCCGTGTTTGAGGAGTGTGCTTCTGAAGCTGGTGCCTGGTCCTCGTTCAACTCTACTCTCTATGTCTTAATAATAATACTTTTCCTCAGTGCTGGACCAGCGGCGCATTATGTCCACGATCCCGAAAAGAAAGGCAGGACGCTCTGATCCTTCCAACTAATGTTTATATAATCATTCACTTGTATTCTATCTAAAATCTTTGAAACTCTTTTTAACTCTCATTTCCTGGATCATCTGGAATCTCATTCCCTTCTTTTAGATCATCAGTATGGCTTTCGGCGCTCGAGGTCAACTGGTGACATACTTTCCTATCTAACTGATTTATGGTCTTCCTCCCTTAGGGATTATGGGAATCTTGCTTGGTGGCGCTTGACATATTCCAAAGCTTTGGGAAATAGGGTTTGGCACGCGTCCACTGCTTCTCTTAAGCTCCCTTCCTTGGGTTTCCTCCTTCTCTTGCTTACTTTACTCTTGTCTCGTTTTCTCTCCGATCTCTCCATATCAGCACTCGTTGATGGAGCGACCTCTTCCTCCTTTTCTGTTAATTGTGGTGTTCCTCAAGGTTCTGTTCTATCTCCAACTTTATTCCTACTTTTCATCAACGATCTCCTCAGCTGTACTTCTAACTTTGTTCACTCTTATGCCGATGACTTACTCTTCAATCTTCTACTCACTTCAAATCTGCTCCCTCTTTTGGCTTCTAGATTGCCTCCTCGTCTTCAGCTTTCCGTATTCTATTCTTGTCGATCGGGATGGGATTCCCGTGGCGCGGTCACCGCAACCTTGTAAAATTTAAACTCTTTAAAAACTAAACTCCTTCTACATCTCCCTTTCAAAAACACCTCCCAAATTTCCTATTTCCTTCGATGGCTCTAACGTCTCTCCTGTGACACAACACAAACATTTTTTTCTGAACAAAAACAATAATATTGCCTTGGAAACTCATATTTCAATAGTTGCTAAGGTGCGCCTCAAAGAGGTGGGAGTTCTGTTTAGACTGCGAGAATTTTTTCCTCTGCACAGCTATTCCAGTTATAAAAAGGTCTTATTCCACCCTTGTATGGAGTACTGTTTCTCACAAATTTGGGGGGGCGGCTCCGGGCTCCACCCTTTCTATTGGGATAGGGTCGAGTCTAAAGCTAAGAGAGAAATAAACTGTCCCCTACTTTCAAACTTTCTTGACCCTCTATCTTCTATCCGACGTGAAGTATAGCACTATTTATTTTATATAGGTATTACAGCGGTAAATGCTCAGGGTAGTTGGCCACTCGCATTCCACCTCCATTGTGTTGCCCTCGCAGCACAAGGGATGCCTTGCTCTCGCATGAGTTTTGCGTGAGTATTGAGAACCCCAGAATTGTTCGTTGTGGTGCCTCTTTTCCTGCTACGTTCTGTTCTGTGGAACCTCGCTTGCCTTCTTCTGTTTTCCAACTATATTTAATCTTACTCTCTTTAAAGCCCACGTCTGTGCTCACCTGAGAGATTTGCGTTAGGCTGGGAAATTGGGTTGCGTTTTTTTTATATTTTATTTTCAGAAGGTCACTCAATGCAATCTCCCGCCGTGAGTGGTGGTTAAATTTAATATATACTATATATATATAGTATAATATATATATATATAT
>JABUQX010111797.1:45000-51880 GCA_015478945.1 Trachelipus rathkii | reverse complement strand
GTAAGATAAAATGGTGTCAATGAGTGATTGGTTTTAGTATTAATAGCGGAGTGAGACAGGGTTGTGTTAATGTCTCCTTGGTTATTCAATGTGTATATGGATGGGTTATGAAAAAGTTAGAGTGGGGATGGCAGGAAAATGGTGTTAGAATGATGAGAAATGGAGAGGAGTGGAGGTGCCCTACCTATCTTATGCGGATGATTTGTTTTGTGTGGCGAATCTGAGAGTAGTTTGAGAAGATGTAGAAGATTTGGCAGGTATGTTAAAAGTAGGTGTTTTTTAAATAAACGTTTTAATAAGAGAAAGGTTATGGTTGTGATGAGGACAGTCCTCCAGTGTAAGTTATGTTAGATGATGAGCAGCTGGAGCAAATGTGTCTGAGTTAAATATTAGGGTATGTGTTGGATGAGAAGGAACGGATGTCGCAGAGTGTAGTAGGAAAGTGTGAAATGCAGGAAGTGGCTGTGCAATTAAATCGTTGGTGAATGTAAAGACTAAGTCTTGAGTCGCTAGAGTCTTACATGAGGTATGTTCGTACCTTGTTTATTTGTTGTATGTAGTGCAGACTATGTCTGGAATAAACGAAGTATAGATCTAAAGTCAATGTGTTCAGATGACAATCTTAGGGCATGCTAGGTGTGAAAAAGAATTAATAAAGTGAGGAATGAACGTATTAGCAGAGTTGTGTGGTTTGAAAGAAAGCGGGTAAATGCAGAGAAAATATGAAGTATGTTGAGATGTTTGTCATGTGAAAGTTATGAATATAGCCGGTTTTAACGGTATTATAGGTGAGAGCTGTGTTGAACCGACCGCTGGTAGAGACGAAGAGGAAGGGATTGAGTCGTGGAACGAATGTCTGAAGGAGAGAAATGTGAGTTTGCAGAGGCGCGAAATAAAGGTGCATGATAGGAGAGAATGGCGGCGTTTTTGTATGGTCATGGTTGTGGCCCACCTGGCCAGTGGATGAACCCTTAACATTGACGATTTACCAAGTGAGGGTCCGTCGCGGTCCATGATGCTCTTTTTTAGGGTGATTTTCTTCCTTGACGAGCTCTCACTAATGAATGGTACAAGGGGCGTAAGCTGTCTTCTTTTCGACTTATGTCATGTTCTCTACTGCTTTTCTTTTCCGAGCTTGTACAGCACCTTACCCCAATCTTGGGGCAAAGAGAAGTGAAGAAAGAAAGAAAAAAATTATTATTTTTATTTTATTTTTATTATTATTATTATTATATTTTATGATATTATCACACTTGAGTCTTGTCTTCGTAAGGATGCCTGCTATTTTTTCTTTTGTGCTTACCCATTCAATTTGTTCTATTTCAACTCTCTTTCATTTCCTTAACAGCTGCTATGTCCATTCTAAGTCTCTTACTCAGAACTCCAGTAGTTGATCTTACTGCTTTTTTCAAGAGTTCTGCTATCTGTTCTTATTTGAATACCCACATCTTTCTCTTTTGTTATCTCTGTCCAAATAGTTTTTAGATATATAACAGCCTCTGCCACTTCCCCCAAACTCGAGGCTTTCGGTTCTGTTGTAAATTTTGCCACTCTCCTTGCAATTTTAGATTTCCACAATAGAGGGCATTTATTTTCCATTTCATCTTTAATACCTTTAATAAAACCAATTTTGTGAATTGCCGTCTCCCACATTATTAAAAGAAGCATCAGCATAAACTTTAAGCTTCAATGTTTTTCCTTCTAGTTTATTTAATGCTATTTTTACTTCTTTTTCATTCATTTTTCTCACGATTTTACTGCCTTTGTCATGTCGCAGGTACTTCCTTCTTTAAATTTCTTACCGAACGTACTTACTTCCACAGCTAAATCTGGTTTCCTATGCTGAGCCAACCAATTGTCTCTCCACTACTGCCCTGTCTTCAGTTATCTCTTCATTATTTAGCATTCTTCTTTAAACTTCTTTACCTCAAGACACTCTATACACTTAACATATTTTATTTGATCCATCAATATATCATTCCCTTTTTGTTCAATATTTACACCTACGTATATATTTAAACTTCTTTACTCTCTCTTCACCTACCTTTATCCTTTTTTTAAATTCATTATTCACCATTATTTTTTGGTAATTTTCTATTCTAACAATAATCTAAATTTGTCCCCACTCTACGAAAAAAGATCGAATCCACATAAGATATTTTTATTCCCCCAACAAATCGTCCACACATAAGACACAAATAAGCATTAGTTTACTACTCTTCCTCCAATAGATCACAGTAGGTTCTATTCTACTCCTTTTACCTCCTAATTCCTCCAGTATTTTAGTTATATTACCATAACTTGCTCTTTGCCCTTTTAAAGGATTTATATGCTACTATCATTGTAGATTTCTTTTCATTACTAAGATATGCTGATTTAAGTTACAACTTTTCATTATAAATATGCTGTTTTAACATTCAATGTTTTACATTCTCAATTATAATGATTAATTATTCCCAACGTTACTTTAATACTTTAGGAGCCGAGTAAAGTTGTGGACAAAATGCCTCATTCATTAAATCCTCATTTTGTGACTCTAAGTCAAAAACCAATCTAGCCACCCAATTCTAGCCTTCAAAACCTTTTTCCCATTATTCAATATTTTTTCAGTTGCTATAGATCTTGTCGATATTAACTTTTGTCCTTTCTCTTCTCACTTCTTCATAAACTTTATTTTATTTCCAGCTCTCTAGTTCTTTTAATTTTGCTGATATAACTTTCCATTATCTATAATTCTACATTAAACTACAGTACTTCTTATCTTCTGGAATTCTGCAAAAATCTTGTTCTTTTAAGGTCCAACTAAGTATTTTCACCATTATTAAGATTTTCTATATTATAACTTTCACTTCCACTTAACTCTTGCTTTCCCTGCTCTATTCCAAATAATTCTCACTATATGTAGAGGGTTCATTGTGGTTCATCTTTTATCTTAGAAGACCACTTGTCTCCATCTCTACCAACATATTGGACGTCCTTAGTTATGTGTGACAAATTCGGCAGGTCTCAGCGGACACATAAGCCATTTAGCTATTGAAAAGGCTAGATTAACATCTACGCCTAACAGACAAAACCGCCTGACCTATCACTTCAGTAATATCGTTTCGATGGCGCTAGATGTTTTTGTGCGGGACCCACTCCCTCGGATAGACGCATTGCAGTCACTTCTTCCTGCGACTTTATAATGAAATGAGGCCAACCCAACTTACTCACTTAATTATATAGGTTAATATTAAATAATAATATTTTAATATATATAAGTTATAATTAATACTAGTATTTATATATATATAATATATATATATTATTATATATTATATGTATGATATAAATATAATAATATTATATATATATAATCTATTATATTATATATATAAAATATATTATATATATAATATATATTATATTATATATATATATATAGAGAGAGAGAGAGAGGAAGAGAGAGAAAGTGAGGAGTAAGAGAGAAGAGACGAGACCCATAGATGGACAATCTAAAGTAGTCACAGTGGATAAAGGAATAAGAAGTTAGAGAGTGCGCATTAAAAGAATAAGTAAACGCTATAAATATCGAATTAACAGATAATTGTGTAAGATAAAAAGTGATGAGTCAAAGGAGGGAATGACTTGGATAGAAGGGTAAGCGAAAGCTTGCAGTTGGGGATTTGTATAATGAATTAAGAGATCATAACTAACCACAATGTTGTCCACGGTATAAATCCCTTTAAAACGGCGTCCAGAAAGCAAGTTAGTGCGGTAACTATAATCTATAAGATGAAAATTTACTGCACCGGTCCCTCCTCGCGCCCTTTCTACCTACGCCTTGACGTCTCCCTAAGCACCACCAACGCCTATGAATAGTACAACGAGATAAGCCGATATCATCTTGTCCCTAGATCACTGATAACAGGGTAAAAGAAATTAGAAACCCTACTGTCTGAATTCATATTGGAGTCGGAAGGGTAAGTAAAATATCTAAATGGGTCATTGTTGTGATCTGTTCATTATTCGTGGAACGAACTTTTTTTATGGGCGGAATAGTAAAATTAACAATGGGGGGGAAGCAAATTCGTTGCATTTATTTTAAATTAAAGCTTTGCAGATGTGTCCTTCCTGCAATTTTCCAAACAGGGACTTTGATTCCACCTCCTTCTCGCATTTAACTTAAATAATCGCGGTTCTGCTACAAACTGTATGGTCGTCAATCGTCTTTCTTTTTTCGTCTTTCTTTTTTTCCGATATGAAATTATAATGAAACAAAGATGAAAAACTGTCCGACAATGACACTTGTTCTGGACCTCCTTTATTAACGCTTTATAAAACGAAATAATTGCCCCATTCTAACGAGTTTTAATGTGAAATCGATGCAGAAATCTTTGCAAGTAACATTTAAAGGCATGTAAAGGACGGATTTTGTTGATAATTTAAACATTCTTTTATTTAATTTCCTATTTTATTAATTATAAAGCGTTATTATTTGTAGAATGGGTCAACCAACGAGGAAAGAATGGGTTGGACTAGGAAAAAAGGGTCGATACAACATCAAAAAACTTTCCAATGTACAGCCGCTCCTCAGGCCATTTCTACGTGACGAGGCTTAGATTTTTAAAAATATTAGTGTTGGTGAAATTAGGGTATAAGACATTGAATGTGTCTAAGTTTTTGCAGAGGTAACATTTAATTAGGAAAGGACGGGTATTAGAGCGGATTAGGGTTAGGCTTTAGGGGATTTTGTTGATAAATTTAATTAACAGGTCTTTTATTTTATATTTATGTGCCTTAAGGGCCAAATGCCCTTCAATCAGGAAGTGCTTGCAGTGTATTTAGTTTAGTATGTTTGAGGTGAAATTAAGGAATTTAAAAAAGCGTTTATGGAGATCTTGCAACGAGATCGCGTTTATAAAATAGTATGTATATTTAAGTAGTATTAGTATCTATATATGATTATATATATGAAAATTATATATATTACTATATATAGCTTATATAGTATGTATATTATAGTATATAAGTTTATAGTATTTATAGATATTTAAGTTAATATAAGTTACGTTATATAGTTTTAAAAGTTAACAAAGATATATTTATATAGTATATATTTATAATTTAATTTTATATTTTATATAAATATACTAATAGTTTATATATAGTTAAATAAGTATTATTAATAGTTGAGTATATTATTTAAAGTCTACATAATTAAGTTAAGTTAATGTATATTAGTTATATAGTAGTAATATATATGAGATTTAGTTAATATAATATAAGTTTTTTATGTTAAGGGTTATATTAAGTTTGGTAGTTTAGTTATATTGGAAAAATTCCTGTTATAGCATAGAAGATAAACTTAGATAATATATTACTAGTTCTAAGTTATTATATATAAAATAAAATATTAACGCAGATTATTATAGATTTTATCTACTTACGTAATTACACAATTGTCATTGACGTGATTTGATGACTATATAAGTCTAAAGTAAAGTAAGAGAAATAAAAAAGTTTTTTTCTCTTTTTTTTTTTATTTTTTTACTTATTTTTTTTTTTTTTATAATTATTATTTTTTTTTTTTTTTTTGGTTTCTTGTTTTTTTTGATTTTTTTTTTTATTATTATATGCTTGCATTTATTTTACGAGGCTAATGTAATCCCCACCACCAACAAAAGTCGCACCATCCATAAAGCTTTTATTGATTTTTATTTCTATTGATTTAAAGAAATAAAATACTAAAAAAAAAAAAATTTTTTTTTTAAAAAAGAAGCATCTGACAAATATTGGTCATTTTTTTTTTTTTTTTTTTCTGTTTTTTTCAAAATGAATGTCAAACGTGGAGCATGCGGCCACAACACTTTTACGAGTCGTAACTAGGGATTGTGTTTTTGCTATCCAGCATGTCTTGATTATAAAAGTTAAAGTAGGGATTCAAAGAAAGAGTCATCAAATGGAGTCGATCTGGATTTCGCTATACATTCAGGAATTAGCCCTTTTAAATAAAAAAAATATTTTTGAAAGTGGAGCACACTTCCGGGGGAGTGCCCATCTGGTTTTGCCCCGATTGGCCCTACCCGCCCTGATTAAAAACAATCTTTTTAACGCATCCAAAAACGAGCAGGAGTGGGTCGCCAAGGCGTTAGAGGTGGATAGGAGGGGGAACAACCCAATGTTCTGCAAAGGAGTTATAAGATTGAACTTCCGCTAGTAGTATCGGCAAAGGCGATGTACTCGAATATGTACTTTCCGCGCCGCGTATCAAAAATCGCAACGCAAGGCAGAATCGCAGCGCTCACAAGTCATAGCCACATTCACAAAAAATAATATTAATAATAATAATAATAATAATAATAATAATAATAATAATAATAATAATAATAATAATAATAAATAATAATAATAATAATAATAATAATAATAATAAATAATAATAATAATAATAAATAATAATAATAAATAATAATATAATAATAATAATTATTAATAATAATAATAATTTTCCGACATGTTTATTCAGAAAATACACAATTTACATTATAATGTTGGACATACAGTTTTAGTTTTAACAAAATAATACATATAATACAACACTTACTAATATTCAATATCTGTAAGGGGGCAACTAATTGCAACACAGTGTTGTGTTCTTTGAGCCCCGAATATAATACAAGTATAATTAAATTTAAATTTAAGTAATTAGGTGTAGGGATTGATCTTATATATATATATCGATAGAGCTATATATATAACTATATATATCTATTATATAATATATATATATATAATATATAATATATATAATATAGTATATATAATATATATATAAGTAATATTATATATAGTATTATTATATATAGTGTATATTGAATATATGTAAGTATGCTGATTT
>JABUQX010111797.1:0-22500 GCA_015478945.1 Trachelipus rathkii | reverse complement strand
GGAGAGTAATAGCTCACATTCTCCCACCCGACCAGTTGCGAACCTGGGACCCCGCTTGTTGGGCGAGTGCTCCAACACTGAGCTATCGGGCGCTTTTTTATATAAATAAATATATTTAAAAAAAAACATATATATATATATATATATACAATATATACATATATATATATTTAAAAAAAATATATATACATATATACATATATATATATATACATAAATACATATACATAACCTAAACACATATACACATACACAACATATATATAAACACAAATATAAATATCACTACTATTATTAATACCATCACTCATCATTACTATCATTATCACTATCTACTATCACTATCACTGCACTATGTTTTAATATTAATATTGATATGCCTACATAATATTATACAATATATTAATATATTTACTAACTATTAACTATATTAAGAATTTTCATTAACTATTATTATTACTATGATTATTATTATCATTATCACCATTATAATCACTGATATTACTATTATTAGGTTTGTTATATATATTTTCACCATATATTAATAATGAGCTATTTAACTATTCACCATACAAAACATTTAACATTAGGTTATTACTTATTATTATCACCAAAATCACTCTGTTAGTATGTTAAACGATATATCACCAAATTATCGCGGAAAGATAAATGTGATAGAAGGGGTTTCCAGCCTCTTGCTACTCCAGTGGAAGAGAATTTGAAAATTTTTCATTTCATATGACTCGACGATAGACTTGGGAAACGCAGTCTAATGTTGCTATAATTTAGTATTTTAAATTTCTTCTTTATAATTTTATATATTTGTATTTAATTATCCAAATAGCCAAAAAGATTTGAATTTTTCAAAATTTTGTTGCTCCTCCAACCCAGATATTACAGATGAAATAAATTTAAATGTTTAAAATTTTTACATTTTTAAAATCCAAATCATAATTTTTCTTTTTCTTTGAAATTTCTAGCCACCATGAATCAATCAAATGCTTTTCTTTCTCTCTCTCTCTCTTCTCTTAAAATATTCCAATAAAATCTTCAAGATTCGCAGATTCGACTTCATCTCTTCAATAAATCGCTCTGAATATCCTTTCTTCTTCTTCTCTTTCAATACCTCTCTTCTGGTCCCTCCAGCTTCGCCTCCCTCCGGTTTCCACTCGGGAGTCCACACTGTCGAGAGTCGAATCATAAGGTATATATATATGTTGGTAAAGAAATATAAAGAGCATATATATAGTATATATATATATATATATATATATATATATATATATATATATATATATATATTAGTTATAAGTTATATCTATATGTTCCTATACAATATATTCTTCTTCTTCTCACCAAGCGCTGAGATTAGGGAACAGCCCTGTCCTCTGCAAAGCCCCTCCATGCGGATCGGTCTCGGTAGAATCCTTCCTCTTCCACCTCGGCAATAGATTTTCCTCGCTTCACCATCGACGCTGCAACACCATCCCTCCATCTTCTTCCTGGTCTCCCAGCAGGTCTTCTTCCTTCTGGCTGCCAGTCGTAGAATCTCGCAGGGTATCTCTCCTCATTCATTCTTCGGACATGGCCATACCACCTTAGCTGTTGTCTCTCTATTAACCAATCAATGGGTCTCTATTCCAAGCTCGCGCCTAATTTCCGAATTTCTTCTTCGCTCCCTTCTCGTCACTCCTGCTATCAGTCTCAGCACTCTCATTTCTGCTGCCACAATCTTGCTTTTAGTTCTGGTGGTAAGGGTCCAAGCTTCCGATCCATATACGAGAGTAGGTCTTAGTATTGTCGTATATATCAAAACCTTAACATCCTTCGGTACATGCCTGTTTTTCAGCAATCCATACAGCTGTCCCACACCCCTCAAAAACCTGTTTATTCTCTCCTCAATCTCTTCGGGTATTTCTCCATCCACGTTTACAGTAACACCCTGGTACTTTAAATTTTTCCACTTCCCTTCAACCTTTTCCCCTATCACGATGTCAAGCACCTCTCTTTCTCTAGAGATCTTCATCACCTCCGTCTTTTCCTTATTTATTTTTAATCCTTCTCTATGCAATATGTCTCCCTACCTATCCAACTCTCTCTGCAGAGTCGCTCTGTCACTTGTCACCACTGCTATGTCATCTGCATATGCCATAGCAATTCCAACATCCTCCTCCAAACCAACCTCTCGGATACACCCATCCATATATATGATAAACAGCAGAGGAGACAACACTCCTCCCTGTCTCACTCCCGCTTGTACATGGAACCATTTTCCTAAGCCGAACGCTGTTCTGACGGCACTCTTACTAGTGACATAGAGACTACGTATCACTCTTACTAACTTGGGTTCAACCTCATAATACGGATTTCCAAGCGTTTCCCACAAACTTCTCCCGCGGCACACGCTATCAAACGCTTTCTCTGGTGTATACATATATACATGCCATATTATATATATAGTTAAGCATATATACATATGTTGGAAGATACATAGCAGAATAGCGATAGAAGGTTACAGCGTTAAAGCTGGTTGGCTACAAGGCTGGCTGGTTGCTGGTTGTATTGGTGCGATACTATATATGCCATTATTATATTACATTGGTTGGTTATACAGCGCGCTTGCTATTGGCATACACATATTATTGTTGGTTGTTAAGGCTACACATACATGCTGGTTATTATTGTGCCATAGCAAGAAGAAGCTACATACATATTACATAGCTATGGCAAACATATAAATTATTGCTGGCTAAGAAGATATATATGCTACATATTACATATATATATATATATATATACATATTATTATTATTATTATATTATTATTATATATATATTATATATATATTATATACATGATATATATATTATTATTATATTATACATGCGCGTGATCAAAACCATAATACGTATGGTTAGCATATTGCTGGCTATTGCCATATTATATTATATATATTATTATAGTTATTATATTACATATGATATATATATATATATATTGCTATTATATTATATTATTATTACATATGTATATATATATATATATATATGAAAGAAAAAGTATATATATATATATATATATATATATCCAAGAGAGCAATACGGAGAAAGGCATATGTAATCTATCACCATAGTTTAAGATAGCTGCCTAAATACCTTTAGGTATTAACTATAAACCGTTAAGACATAGCAAAATAGTTTACGTTAGGTGACTGTACTAGCGAAACATCATCTGTTAGGTCGTGGCGATCAAATTTGTGGTCAAGTGGGAGATTTAAATTCCTTCCTCTCTCTCCCCAGTATTTTTTTTTTTTAATTTAACAAAAATGGTACAATGATCTCGGCACAGTTTCATGAAACTTTATATATATATATATATATATACAGCAGGGCAGAGTTATATCTAGCATATACATATATATGTTATATATATATATATATATATATATATATATATATATATATATTATATATAAAACATAATATATATATATATATACATATATATATATATATACATGTATACACATACATAAGGCGCGGTTGCTGGTTGTTGTTGTTGCTGGTTATGCTACATACATATATACATATATATTATGATTATATGTTATATATTATTATTGGTTTCATATATTACATATATATACTAAGTTGTTACTAAGCTGTTGTTATTATTATCATGCCATACATGGTTATATTATATTGGCTATGCCATATACATATATATATATGTAAGGTTGTTGTTGAGCAGTTATTTATGATATATGCTGGTTGCTGGCGCGCGGCTGGCTACTATATTGGCGCGATATGCATGTTACAATAAGGCGGGTTGGTTACATATATATATGGGGCCGCATATATTGGTTATACAAGCATTTGGAGGGCATGGTTGGGTTATTATTGGCTGTTGGGCAAAGTTGGTTATGTTACTAAGGTTGCTATATATATATATATAAGAAGAAGTTATACTATATATATATATATATATATATATATATATATATGTAACAAAACCCTGAGTGGACAATTCTCATCCTCATGTTTAATATATATATATATAGTATAAAGATAAGAAATATATATATATATGCTATATATATATATATATATATATATATATATATTGTTATATATATATATATATATATATATATATATATATATATTTATATACAGAACAAAAAACTGAGTGGTGAGACAATTCTCATCCTCATTAGCTTAATATAGTTACAATACTATTTTCTATTTTAAAATTTGTTATGAAATTTTGTACTTATTTTTTCAAAAGTTTATTAATATAATTTTAACTTTAAGATATCAATTTAATAAAAAGTTTTTAACTCCCTCTCTAATATTGAAAATGTCATACTATGATTGAAAAATAAGGTAATAATAAAATGTGGTAATAATAATAATTAAACATATTAGAGTTTATTAACATTATATATATATATATATATATATATATAATATAATAGTATATATATATATATATAAGGTTATATATATATATGAGTTAAGGAGTTGAGTGTTGATAGTTGTTATTGGAGTTAAGTGATATAGTATATATATATATATAAATTATATATAAATGGAAGAGCGTCGTGTAGAGAAAGAGTATATATCTCTATGTGTAGGTTATAAATATAAAAATATAAATATATATATATATATATATATATATATATATATATATATATATAGTAATAATTTAATATAATAATAATAATAATTATAATACACACACACACACACACACACACACACACACACACACACACACACACAATAATAATAATAATAATAATACACACACACAAATAATATAATAATAATAATACACACACACATCAATAACAATAATGTACTTACCAATAATAAAAATAATAATAACAAATAATAAATACATATAGAGCAGAAAGAAAGAAAGAGCAGCGCATATATATATAAGAAAGATATATGCTAAGAGCATATACTATATGTTTGTGTTATGTTATTAAGAAGATATCTCTGTATATATATATATATATATATATATATATATATATATATATATTGATATATATATAAATATATATTAATATAATAATAATATTATCAATAATACACACATTAATAATAATAATAATAATAATAATAATAATAATAATAATAATAATAATAATAATAATAATGCACACGTAAATTCATACAGAAAGCAATGAACAATAATAATAATAATAATAACAATAATAATAATAATAATAATAATAATAATAATAATAATAATAATAATAATAATAATAATGCATACATACATACATACATACATACATACATACATACATACATACATACATACATACATAGAGAAAAATTTTTATAGTAATAATAAAAATAAATAATATAATAATAAAAATCAATAATAATAATAATAATAATAATAATAATAATAATAATAATAATAATAATAATAATAATAATAATAATAATAATAATAATAATATATTAATAATAACAAATAATAACAATAATAATTTGATAATCATATTAATAATAATTGTAATATTACAATAATAATACACACACACACACCACAATAATAATAATAATAATAATAATAATAAAAATGATTAATAATAATAATAATAATAATAATAATAATAATATCATTTTTCATCAATGACCTTGTTAGCTGCATTCATTACTTTGTTCACTCTATGCCGATGACTCAACTCTCCATTCTTCCACACACATTTTAATTGTGTTCCCTCGTTTGTATCTAGTGTTGCTCTCGTCTACAGCTTCTGATTCACCCTTTTGCCGATTTGAATGGATTTCTCAGTGGGTAACCGCAATCTTGTGAAGTTCAACTCTTGAAAACTCAACTTCTTCATATTCCCCTATAAAATACTCAAACTTTCCATCCCCTTTGATGCTCTAATAACCACCCAAACAAATATAAAACATTCTAGACTGAAACACAATATTGAATTGTCTTGGAGACCCCACATCACATCGGTTGCTAAAATGGTCTCAAAAAAGCTGGGAATTCTGTCCTCCAGATTGCGTGAATTTTTTCTTTTGCTCAGTTACTCCAGCTATATAAAGGTCTTATTCGCCCCCGTATGGAATACTGTTCCCCATTTGGTGGATCCGTTCCACCCTCCTGGGATAGAGTTGAAGCTAAGGTTGAGTCAGAGGCTTATAAACTGTCCCATAATTTCTCGACTCCCGACTCTCTTCTTTCTCTGCGTCGACGAAGGTGCCCTGACTTTTTTCATAGGTATTACAACGGTTGGTGCTCGCGAGAATTGACCTCTCGCATTCTCCACCACTGCGTCGCCCTCGGAACACAAGAGGTGCCTTGTTCTCTGCTGAAAATTAATATTAGACTCAAGAATCAATGTTGTGGTACTCCTTCTTTCAAGCCATCTTTTTTTTGTGGAACTCCTGCCTTCTTTTATTTTCCCTGCAATATTTAATCTTCCTCTATTTAAGTCCTAAGGGCTCCGCGTCCACCTGAGGAATTGCGTTAGGCAAGGTTCAGGGTGGGTTTTACTTTCCATTTATTATCTAATTTTTAGATTTCTTTATGTAATTTTTTATTTTTTATTTTTTATTTTTTTGCCCCCTCTTTGAAATGGTCATTGCCCGTGAGTGGTGGTATCATGTAAAAAAAATAAAATAATAATAATAATAATAATAATAATAATAATAAAAATAATAATAATAATAATAACACACACACACACACACACACATTAATGATAATAATAATAATAATAATAATAATAATAATAATAATAATAATAATAATAATAATAATAATAATAATAATAATAATAATAATAATAATAATAATAATAATAATAATAATAATAATAATAATAATAATAATAATAATAATAATAATAATAATGCTAAGAAAATTTAGACTGAAGGTCAATTTTAACGTACTTTGTTACGTTATTTCTGTTCTTAATTACTTATACCATCTGAAGAAAGTTTGTATTCAGGATTTTCCTGAATAAAAGAAACTAAAGCTCCTTTAATATAAGTACCAATCAATGTGAAGTTTAATAAAATGAATGAATGCTTGATTGTTTTTTGAATATTTAAGTCTTTTGTAGGTACACCTAGTATCCATGATAATAACTGCATTTGCAAAATAATGTATGCTTTTTTTAAATTATGTTTAGTTTTTAAACTTCACAATTAGTATAACATAACTCTAGATTTTTTATATTTAGGAATTTGCTTTTGTAAACTGCATTATAAATAGTTAGTTAACCGTGATCATGCCTAAGTACTATACAGGCAAAATATTGGTAAAATATTAAAAGCACTAACTTCTTTTTATTCCAGAATAGTCCTTAACAAATTTTCTTCTGAAAATAAAGATTTCTTTATAAGAATAAAAATAATAATAATAATAATAATAATAATAATAATAATAATAATAATAATAATAATAATAATAATAATAATAATAATAATAATAATAATAATAATAATAATAATAATAAAAATAATACACACACACACACACACACACACACACACAATAATAATAATAATAATAATGTAATAATAATAATAATAATAATAATAATAATAATAATTATAATACACACACACACACACACACACACACACACACACACAAAATAATATTTATAAAATTGGTTCTAGTGCCGTTCATGAAAATGAGCGTTCGAATTTTGTTAGTAACACATTAATAATAATAATAAAATTGAAAATAGAATTAATAATAATGAAAATATTATGAATCAAAGCATAAAAAATAATAAAAAACCATATAATAATAATAATAATAATCATAATAATAATAATAACAATAATAATAATAATAATAATAATAATAATAATACACACACACACACACACACACAATAATAATAATAATAATAATAATAATAATAATAATAATAATAATAAATAATAATAATAATAATAATAATAATAATAATAATAATAATAATAATAATAATAATAATAATAATAATAATAATAATAATAATAATAATAATAATAATAATAATAATAATAATAATAATAATAATAATAATAATAATAATAATAATAGAAAAATTAGAAAAGTTTGAAAAAGTTAAAGTACATTGACATTTTTGTTATTTAATAAAGGGCCGGATCTAATATCTGCTTCGGGCTGAGCCCAATTTTTACCCACCTCTAAAAATGGACATAAAATTCCTAATTTTCGGGCAATTTTGATGGCTAAAAAAGCAAACCGCAGTTTTTTCTGATCTCTAAAACGTTATTTTCGGGTGTTTTTCTGTGTCTGAAGTCATATTTTCAGTATTTTCATTTTTTTCAAAACGTTTGTTTTTAACATTTTTCGCCTCAACTTCTACAATTAATTTCGAAATGACTTTAAATTTGAAATATACATAGATGGATCTATTACCTTCAAAATGCACAAATTAGCTTTTTGATTTTTTGAAATTTGTGTCCAGCAAAGTCGAATTTCAACACCCATTTTTTTGTTTTTTAAAATGAAAAATTGCGATATTTTTTGTCCTGCTCATACGATCTGGATTAAATTTTCAGAGCCTATGTAGTCGAGGTAGATGCACATTTTTTCATTAGATAACTTTTTTTGTATATTAAATAGCTTTGTATTTGTTCTCGGAACAAATTTTCCCAAAAAAATGTTATGGAAATTTTTTAAAATTTTTCGATTGAGCATGCAAAAAATTATCTAAGTAAAAAAGATGTATCGCGCCCGACTATACAAGTCTTAAAAATTTGATGTTGATCGGACAGAAAATATATCAATATTTCACTTTTCCAAAAAAGAATAAAAAACATTTTTTGGGAACAGTGAAATATTGATATATTAAGTTGTTACAGAGCACCGCTCGCGCTCAGCTCGCATTTGGAGAGAGCGCTTCAAATGATCTTAATATGCTTGTAATGTCAACCTGCTGTGCATTTACCTCTATGGTATTGTTTTAGCTTGCCATTTAAGCCCCAATAATTACCTAATCCAAAAAATAATTTCCAATCTGCAAAGATAAAAAATTTAAAAAATGAAAGAAAATCTCATTTAAGACTGGCAATAAAAAGTGCAAAAAATCGACTTTATGAAACTTTACAAAATTTAGTGAAAAATAAATAAAATTGGTTATTTCTGATTTTTCCATCAGATCATAAAATGCATATCCTAGTTTTTCTTTTTTTCCCATTTGTGTGAATCACTTTTACATTGACACATATATATATTAGGATATATATATAGTGGTATATATATAGAAGATATATATATACATATATATATGTTAAGGTTGGTATATACATATACATGTGTACATATTACATAATGTTAAGTGGCTGCTGGCTATTACATATACTAAGGCTGGCTACATTACATACTATTGGGCTGGCTACAGCTACATACATATGCTGGTTGCCAAGGCTACAAGGCTGGCTGGCTGGCGTTATTGGTGCCAGTTGGCAGCGGGTCAGCAGCTGGCTGGCTGAAAGACAGCAAAGCTATATGCATATATTTTGTTGCTATTGGCTGCTGCCATATATACTACATACATGTATAAGTTACATAAGTTAGGTAAATAGTTATATATATATATATATATATATATATATATATATATATATGATATAGTTATATTGACTCTTGATGAAGCCTCACTGTTTAGTGGAAAATAAATAAAATTGGTCATTTCTGATTTTCCTCAGATCATAAATGTATAACCTGGTTTTTTCCATTTAGGAACACTACATATATATATATATTGGTTATACATATATATATATAAGTTATTATAATAGTTATTGCTATATAGGGTTAAGTTGAAGAAATATATATGGTTGTTGCTATATATATATATATATATATGTATAGCGCCACCTCTCTTTAAAAGGATTTTTACAAAAAGAAAATCGCAGAACTCTGCTCGTGCAGCTCTGCTGTGTCACGTGTTAGCTAAAACTTCAATAGAAGGAGCGCAAGAGTTGCCAAAGCTGCTTTTTTTTTAACATGCTTTCAGTAAATATGTTAATTTTTTGCGTTGAGCCGATGGTGGGACAGAGGGATTTGAAGTCCCACCCCCCCGTCGTCCACCGCTGAGGCCGAGAGACCCTGACTTCTGCCATCTTTGCGGTTTTAATCTTTGGGTGGCTCCCTTTATTTTTAAAAAAAAAAAAAAAAACTGTTTTTGTCAACCCTCACGCCTATTGCCTTGAAATAATCGAAAAAATTGATTACATCCTTTCGTTCGATATATATATAAGGCTAAGGAGCAGGCAGCAGTATATATATATATATATGCAATATATATATATAGCATTATAGTATATATATATATATACATAGCTGGGCATATATAGCATATTACATATATATATACATATATATATATCCCCGGTCAACATCCTTTAAAGTACAAGTTTTTATATAAGAGCAGCATGCTGCTGGCTGCTGGCTGGCTGGAGCTGGCTGGCTGTTGGCAGCTGGCATATGGCATACTGGTTGCTGGCTGGTTGCTGGCTACATGGGAAAGGTACATGCTGATGGCATGGCTATTGCTACATATAGTTATTAGCATAGCATATGGGAAGGGTTGGCTATGGGTATACATATATATATTTCATATATACAAGCATGTTGAGCAGCGTTGAGCAGCAGCTAGCTGGCGCTGGGCAAAAGAAAGCAGCATGGCTGCTGCTGCTGGCTGCTGGCTGGCTGCTGGCTGGCTGCTGCCATATAAGGCTATGCTATATATACATATATTGGTTGCTATATTATTATTACATATATACATATATATAAGAGAGAGAAATTACGCAAATTGACCTTTGAAGATTTTTAAAAATAATCCCTTTCTAAACCGTTGCGTATTTCAAGCGCAATAAAATAAAATAATTTGAGCTTCCAGGATGTTTTGAAGCATTGCCTCAATCACCTTTAATATATATGAAGGAAGGGAAGGCAGCGAGCGTATATGCTATTATGTTACTATTGGCTGGCTGGTTGGCATATAGCAGCGATAGCATATATACTGGCTAAGTTGCTGCTGGTTGGCTATATTATTAAGGTTATTAAGAGCAGTAAAGAGTAGCATATTAAGTTGTTATACATATATATAAGATACATATGCTACATATTACATCAGTAGCAGGCCTCCGTGAACCGAAAACATGGGGAGGCACTTCAAAATAATTAAAAATGTTATATATATATATTATTATACATATATTATATGTTATATAGTTGTAAGTATATATTATTAAGTTGTTGCTATATATATACAAGGTTAAGCAAGGTTAAGGTTGGAGCGAAGAGCTGGCTAAGGCGCGGCTATACATGCTGGTTGTTGCGCTGGGTTACATATGTTGAGCTGTTGTTGGCTGGCGGGAGTTGCTATGCAATATATATAAGGTTGTTGCTGGTACAAGGCTGCTGGTTATTGGTTGGTTGGCAGCAGAGCAGCAAAGAGCAGCGTTACTATATACAGCAGCATATATATATATATATAAGTATACTATGTTGCTACAGCAGTTATATAGGTCGCTGAAGAGTTAATATGTTCAAAAATCGCAACAATGGAGTGAATACATTGTTGGAATGCTGGTCCAATTTTAGTGGAAATAAAAAAAAAAAAATAGTAGGGTCTCGTATCTGCATGGCCGCAGATAAAATGGAATACTTTTTTAATCCCGGTGGGGAAAGTTTAGGAAATGTTAAAAATAAAAATAAAAAAATTATTGTTAATAATTATAATATGATTAGAGAGCCTATTTGGAGACCTTTTATTGGTTACCCGTTAAAATAAATAGACTTTCTATTAAGTTTTGTTTTTTAACTAAAAATACCCCAAGGGTAGAAGGCACTGCACCGGGAGGAGTCGGGGTCTTTCGGCCTTCCGGGGAACTACGGGGTAGGACTACTTCCCCCCCCGGGGGTGGTCTCCGGAACCCCCGCTCTTGGTATTTGGGGTGTCGCGGGGGGTTCCTCCGCCCCTACGGTATGGAAAACGTCCCCCTGTGTTCCCTTCGTCGGCTCGAGCCCCCTACATTGCCGTAATACAACTTTACAAATAATATATATATATATATATATATATATATATATATATATATAGCAGTTACCGTGGGGAGCAGCAGTATATATATATATATATACATAGTTATTAGTTAAGTTTTATGATTTATGTTAAAGATATATATATATATATATATATATGTTATATACCTATGTCCCAGAACCCCCCTAAAAAATTGCCAATTTTTATGTTTTTAATTGTTTTTTTTTTTTTTTTTTTTTTTTTTTACATTTTCCTAACTGAAATTTTACATGGGGTTTCCAAAATTGTTTTTTTTTCCCTGTTGCTTTTGTAGTTTTCGAGATAAGTTTTTTTTTTTTTTTTTTTCTTTTTTTTTTTTTTTTTTTTTTTTTTTTTTTTTACAGTTTCCTCGGTAAAATTTCTGCCAGATTCCAGACAATGTATTCCTTTCCCCTGTAGCTATTGTAGTTTTTGGAGATACATCTATTTTCTTTCTTAGAGGGTTTCATTATACATAAATAAAGAAAGACTATAAGATATATGAAGAAACATTATATAGCAAAGTAAAGAAATATAAAACAAAGAAAGATAAGAGAAAAATATATAAGAGTATATATATATATATGCATATATATATAATTTATAAAGAGTTTGAGTTTACTGATTTATCTTTTTGGAAAACTCCTCAAAGTAGACAAAACAAGAATAAGATTTCTATTACGTTGCCATGGCAACCAGTGTTTTTAAAGCATTATAATTAAGCTCTCTAGTAGGCACAAATCGAAATTCCTCCAGTCAATGATTCATATAAAAAATAATGTTTCTGAAGAAAATAAATGATTTTAATGTAAAATTAGCGTCCTTGTATAAATAACATTTTAAATATTATTTTAATAGTAATAAATAGTAATTTGATTTTTTATTAAAGCAGTAGTTAAGCTTATTTACTTTTATTTATTTTAGAGGAGGCCCGGCCTCCCGTGCTTCCCCCTATAGGAGTTGCCTCTGATATATATATATATATATATATTATATATATATATATATATGCTATTAGTTATTATTATTATATATATATATTATGTTATTATATTAGTTATATATATGCTATATATACATATGGTATTTGTTATTATTGGCTGGCTATTGGCATATAGCTGCTGCTGTTATATTATTGCTTTTAGTTATATATTATGATATTGGCTATATTATATTATTATTATATTAGTATATATATACATGTATATTATTATACATATTACAGCAGTTGTTACACATATATATACAAGGTATAAGAGAGTGATATACAGTTACATACATATATTATTGGTTATTGCTGCTGCTCTTAATCATACATATATATATATATATATATTATATTATATATGATATATTATATTATTATTATATTATACATATTATATATTATTATTATTGCTATATATATGTATTATTATTGGTTATTGGTTATATATATATATTATATATATATATGTTATATTATTATTATTACATATATATATATATTATTATATGCTATATTATATATATATATATATATATATATATATAAAGAGTTATTGAGTTATATATATATATAATATATATATATGTGTATGTTATATATATTGGTTATATATATATATTATAGAAGAAGAGCATATATTATATATATTATAAAGAGTATATATTATTATGCTATATTATACTTTTTAATATATATTAAGAAGATATATATTATTAGTTATTATTATATATTACATATATTATTACATATATACAATATTACACATATACATACATATTATTAAGTTATTATTATCCATATATATATATATATGTTATTATTATATATATTACATATTATTATTGTTATTATGATATACATATATATATATATAAAGAGAGTTATATAGGCAATATATTATTACATATGAATAAGTTATATATATATTTATATATACATATATATATATATTATTATTATGATAGCATATATATATATATATATATATATATATAGCAGTATATATGTTATTATGCTACTATTGCTGTATATATATACTATATGCGTTTAAATTACCTTCCATTGGGCTTATGGTGTGTAGGGTTTCCCATGACATTCCAGTGTCTAATTTCCTTCCTTTCTCTTTTGCGCTCATATCCACACCTCTCCAGACATCATCTTACAGACACCACCTTATATCCACATATCATGTACACATACTTATATCCACTCTAGGGTGACCGCAGTGATAGGGGGAGAAAATTATTCCCGAATTTTGTCAACGGGAACCCCACAAAATGACTATTCTTGCAGATTTTCTTGATAGCCAAAGTTTGGAGCACGATTGGGAGCAAGATGTGTTAACCTCGTGCCGCCATGTTCAAAGTTTCAAACCCGAGTTTCTTTGGCCGCCAGCGATGCCCGGCCGTATCTCTGAAACTTCTCATTATTTTCTCATGATGCTCAAATCATAAAGTGGCAATTGTTCTAAGTAATTTATATTATATACATATTTGTTGCTACTTATAGTCGAATCGAGCTATAACAGCCTTTGTCATCAAAAACGTGACTAGGAACCTCTATTAACGAACTAATGATATGATAAATATTTAATATTTTTCAAAGTATGAAATTAATTATGATGAAATAAAATGACAGAATTCTGTTTTTTTTTACATATTTCAATGTATTTTAATAAGAAAAGAGAGTGACATTGAATCTTTAGCATTCTTTTGTGAAGAATAAAAATAATGAATATCTTTGTTCTAAAGGTTTTCTCAAAGTGATTTTTGAAACACTGTACACAGCTTTCGGCATTTGTGTACTACCTGTAAAATATATTGTTTCTGCTCCTCATCTTTAGTGAGGAGGTTATTAAAGTGTGTAATTAATTTCACTCCTCGTTCTGCCACATCATTAACGACCTTTAGTGACTTCACAATCCCCAATCCTTCTTTAAAATGTATATTTTCAGGCCAGCTACTTGGGGGTTCTCTGAGAAAATCTGCGTTAATCTGGAAACGCTCTCAAAGAAATTCATGGTCCCCTTTGTACTAAACAAGATAACCTCTTGCATTAACCAGCGCTCTTCCCAACTGGTGTCTTCGAAACTCGTGGGCCTACAAATTTTAAATTCTTCCAGTCTCGGTCTTTGCGTCATTTAGGACTTTGTCTACCACTTTCATTATTTTTCTTCGTCTGAAATTGAGGAATCAAAGAACACGAGGGCTACCAATTTCTGCATTGAAATACCACAAATGGTTTGAGAATTTCACCAGAGCTCTCTCAGAGATATCTTTGTCCAACAAACTTCGCAAGAGGTCAAAGTCTTGCTTGGGAGCCAGCGCAAGTTTGTGGGCATTGAACCGTTTGAAATACAACTCCCAACGAGAAAAATTCAGACAGCTTCAAGGTAAGCTTTCTCTCATGACTCCGCGCTTGAATTGTCCACTAATAGAAACAGATTCTTCTAATAATAGATGGGCCTTGGCCATCCACCTGCATGACTGATGGCAATCTTGAGATTTAAATTCCACTCGTTCCATTCATTGCTCCTGGAAGCAAACGCCAATACCAATTGTGGTGGAGCTCTTTTGTAATCGTCTCTGTTGTGATTCCTGTGAGTTTAGTGCCACAACCGCAGTTACGTTGGCAATTACTTCAGAAGGTAGATGTCTTTTCACAATTTCGTTGAATACCTGAGTCATATTGTTTCTTGTTGAGCTTCGCCCATGCATTTTGGAATCTCTTGAATATATCGGGTTGAGGCTCAGTTGTTGATCCGACCTTACATTCGAAAACACCTCTCAACATGACTTCAAGAATATGGTGGCGGAAAGCTAGATAAGGCAGCTCTCTACCCAAGATGTTTTCCAAATTGTACAAGCCTTTTTGAGCCTTCCTGTGTTTGATGCAGTGGTGTCGAAACACATTGCCTTGATAGTATGGGAGACATCCCATTCCTCGAGACACTCATAAACAGCCAGGGCTTGTTCTTCACCAGTGCTTGTGTCTGCTACAGGAACTCCTAGCAGTTGTTCATTTTCACCAAAAGAAATTAAAACAGCTATTCGTTCTTTCTGTTCTGTCTTTAGAACGTCTGGTAAAAGTTTTCCGTCCCAATGAACTACAATAGCTTCCTTCTCTGGTATATAAATTGGTTCCAAGATCTTCTCAGTGTATTTTTCTCTGAATACTTTTCGCCTTTCATGGATGATGGTTTTTGACACTTTGAACTTCTCAGGATTCTCCCCAAGTGCTTATATGGTAGCTATGAGTATTCGTGTGGCATTTCTGTCAGATACCTTACACCGATCCAACAACAGAGATAGTTTCATGGTTAAAACTTTCCAACGCCACGCTTCATCCCTTTTGCTATGAGATGCGGTCCAGGAAGTTCCTCGTGGATTCTCAAGAGAAGCGCCAAACGTCTTCATTGGCAGCAATGTAATATCCTCTCGATATCTTCATCATGTTTTCTCTTTCATCACTGTCCCTCATCTTCTTTCACTCATCAGTCTCATGAACAAAGAAGAAAGAAAGTGAATCAAATTAATACATAATGGTTAAGCTTTCATGCCTTATCTTGTTTTTTGTTAAAAGCTTTTCTAAAAACTAAACAATAGAACCAGGGGACGTGAATGTACCTAGCAAAGGATCAATATTAAAGCAAAAATAAAAGAATCTTACCTCTGTCGAATAAACATTCCGCTTGAATTTGCTAGTTCATTTTCGCAAGCTCCTTTTGTAGTTTTCTTTCTTTAGCTCGAGCTAACTTCAGATCAGCTTCAAGCATAGAGCCTGGCCGATCCTTTTCCCTTTGTTTCAAAAGAAACTCCTTGTCTTCTTCTGATTTCCTCATGGCCAAGGCATCTTGAAGGGCGATATCAAAGATATCATCTACCTTTGAGGCGAACTCTTTGATTTTGTTCTTTGCAGCTTCTGATTGTTTATACTGGTCCTTTTGTATATTTCTCCACTCTGCGTGTAGTTTCTCTAATTTAGTAATAGCATCTTTCACATGTTTTATAGGAATCCGAGCATTTCCCCAGAAAGCAAGAACTTCTTGTATGGTAATTCTAGCTGAATCTCTTAGATTCAATTTCACAGTAAGCAAATTGTAGAACAAAGTGGCCAAAGCATGACGATTGGAAGGGCAATTTACAACCGGTTATCTGGTGAGCCGCATAGCCTACAATGAAAATTTTATCTTTGGTTCTGCCATTCTTTTACTATTTTATTTTAATCTGGAAAAAATTAATAATATACATTACAACGAATATTGGTTTCGGAAATTAGATGTAAAATTAACAAAACAAAAGAAATAAGGTCTCCTTATATTTAAATTTATATGAAAATGATGGTATAATGATGATGAGGCTGGTATAGCTGGGTTCGACTGGAAGTAGAAATAAATATATACATAGATTATAAATTAGTTACAATAATATTGCCTTTAATTTGAGACATAAATCATGAGAAAATAATGAGGGGTTTCGGAGATACGGCCCCAAACGTCGCTAGTCAGCCCAAAGAATGCATTTTTTTTAACTTTGAGCGCACAGTGGCAAGGGTTCACATGCCCCACTCGTGCTCAAAATTTAACTACCTTAAAATCTGGAGAGGCTGATCAATTTGTGGGGTTCCCGTTGACAAAATTCCTACATCAATTTTTTACGGTCACCATAATCCACACCCTTCTTCTAGACAACATCTTACAGATATCTCTATCCCTTATATACCTATGTGTGGGAGAAAGAATTGCCCACAGCGTATGTTCTGCGTGTCGTATAAGGCGACTAAATGGACAGTGGTAGTTGGGTTGGCTGCCCAATACCACTTATCTTTTGCCAGGGATGCTAATACACGCCTTGAAGAGGGTGGTGATCGCCGCAAGCGACTTTCTATCTTTCGGCGAAAATGTATGAATAGTTTGGGAACATGGAATGTCAAAGGAATAAATGTTGAGGAGTAGAGGAGAGAGGTGATGGATGTATTTAGAAAGGGCATATTTGATTTGCTCGCTGTGACTGAAAAGGAGACGAAAGAAAACGGTGAAAAAGAGTGGTCTGGTGTGAAATATGTACGTGCTGGTTTGGGAATGAATGAGTGAGAGGGGAAGAGAAGAAGTTGCAATTCTGATGAGTGTACTGCGGTACAGAGCTATTGTGGATTTTGTTTGTGTGAGTACTAGAATACTAGAATTCTGGTTAAATTTGTTTGAAAAAGGTCAAGGTATATGTGGTTGTGACAAATGGTCCATCTGAGGGTAATGTTGAAGAAAGTGAGTTTTTTTTTAAATAATCTGAATGATGCTTTGGATGGGGTGAGTAGGAGTTTCAGATTGATTGTGTTGGGTGACCTAAATGGTTGGATAGGTGATCAAAATAAGGGATGGTGGAAAATATGAGAATGGTAGGAAGGTGATTGATTTCTATGAGGAGATAGATATGTGTGTAAGTAATACTTTCTTTAAACACAAGAGTATTCATAAGTGGGCTAGAGTTGAGGGGATAGAGATGGTATCGAAGTGAAAAATATGATTGGTTTTGTATTGGTGAAGAATGAGATGTTTAAGTATGCTTTGGATGTTAAATCAGTGAGGGGAGGTTAGGAATGGAATTATCGGATCATTATGTTGTTTTATGTAAAATTAAGTTAGTGGGGGCTTGGATGGAGAAGAATGTTATAAGGAAGGAAGTGTGTAGAATTAAGAGGGAGAGGTTAAGTGATCAAAGTAATAAGGAAAAGTATTTAAGAGCGCTTGCAAATAAATCAGTTGAAAGTGAATAAGTTGAAGCTGAACAAATCTGGAAGCAAATGAAGGAAGTGGTTGTTAGTAGTGCAAAAGAAGTATGTGTATGTGATAAAGTAGGAAGTAAGAATGTTAACAGAGAGTGGTGGAATGAAGAGGTGATGCAAGCGGTTAAAAGTAAAAAGGAGCGTGGTTGAATGTGCTAAAAGCCAATGATGAGGTTCTCAAAGAAGATGTTTGAATTGAAAGAGCAAAGAGTATATATATATATTAAGGTTGATATACATATATATATATATGCCATATACATGCATATATTATTATAAGTTGTTATTATGGCAGTTATTATGGCGCTATGCGCTATTGTTGGCTAAGGCGTTATGGCGAAAGAAGTATATATAGCATATATATATAAGCTAAGGTTGTTATTGTTGTTGTTACATACATAGTTATATTATTAGCATATAAGGCTATATATATATGTATATACATACATATGTTATATATAAATATATATAAAAATATATAAGAGTTATATATATAAATATATATATATTATATATATATATATATATATATATATATATATATATATATATATATATATATATATATAAAGATGCCCACTTATGAGAAAAAAAAAGGTAAATGAATAATTTATAAGGAGGATGAATGGGGAATTACAAGGGAATAGAAACGTCTTCTGGAAGGAAGCGCGAAAGGTTAAGAATGAGAATAAGGAATCTGCTTTAGAACAACGCTAATAACAGGGATGGTGCTTAACTTAAGTGATGAAATGGATGTGAGGAGAGTGTGGAGGAAACACTTCGAAAATCTGCATAACATTAGAAGTAATGAAGAGATGATAGTTAATATGTGTGGGTTTGATGGTGCAACAAGTAATAGATATTTTTGGGATGTCTTTAGTAAGGAGCAGGTAATGGGAAGAGTGAAAAAGTTGAAGAATGGTAAATCTTCAGGTATAGATGAAATTTTTGGTGAAATGATCAAGAACGAAGGCGAGATGGTGATCAAGTGGATTTGGAAGTTGTGTAACAAAGCATTTTTGGAAGGTATAGTTCCGAGGGATTGGAGGAGAGCAGTAATAGTACTCTTATATAATAGTAAGGGGGATAAGGGTAACTGTTGGAATTATATGGGAATTAGTTTATCGAGTGTTGTAAGAAAGATATATGCTGTTATTTTTGGTTGAAAGAGTCCCTCGAGTGACTGAAGGACTGATTGGTGAAGAAAAAGGTGCTTTTAGAATTGATAAAGGATGTGTGGATCAAATCTTTGGATTGAAACAAATGATTGAGAAAATGAGAGAGAAGAAGAATAAATTGTATTTCGGTTTTATGTATTTGCAACAGGCGTATGATAGATTAATAGGGGAAGACTGGCGTAGGTGGTGCCAAGTGATATATGGTGTTGGTGGTAGTTTCTTGAATGGAATCAAGGGTATGGGCAGCGCACTGGTAGTAGCATGTGCAAAGAATAAATGGATTTGAAAGTGAATGGTTTAATATAAATTTAATAGCGGAGTGAAGCAGGGATGTTTTATGTCTCCCATTAATTCACCTTTACATGACTATGCCAGTTAAATTTAGAAAGAAAAATAAATTATGAGTAATTGAAAAATAGATGAGAAGCCCATCTAACATTTATGGCATTATTTGGTTCTTTATAAACTGTGTTACAGGCTGAAGAGCACGGTGACATTCGCTATAGTAAAAGAGTGCTCGCTTAACTTAGATAAGAGCAAGATCAGCTAATTTGAGACAGTCCCCTGTACAGCTATGTTGATGGTGAGCAACTAAACATTTTAGATATTACACAAAATATCTATGATATGCATGAAAATGAACCAATGCATATATGGTGGTGGTTAGTTCCATAAGGTCTCTGGTGCAATTAAATCCTTGGATGAATAGGGACCAGGCATTGAGTTCGCTAGGGTCTTCTGGTGAGAGTATGTTGTTACCTTTGTTAATGTATAGTATAGTAGTGAAACTCTGGTCTGGAATAAGAGATATAGGTCTAAAAAAATGCAATATGTTCAGATAGACAATCTTAGCGTGACGTGTTAGGTGAGAAGAATTAATAAAATGTGGAAAAACGCATTAGGGAGTTGTGTGGTGTGAAGAGTAAATGAGGAATAATTGAAAGCACATTGAGATGGTTTGATTATGTGGAAAGAAGGGATGATAGTCGGTTGGCTAAGCTGACATATAGTGGTGAGTGTGCTGGGAACTGACTGGCTGGGAGGAAAAAGTGGACTAAGTCAGTAAAGGAATGTCTGGAGGAGAGGAATGTGTTTGGCAGAGACGATAAGAAAGGTCCGTGTAATATGAGTGAATGGCGCAAGGTTTGTGAAAAGAGGCTGCGAATGTAAGCCACCCGTGCCAAGTGACGAACCTCTATTACTGACGAGATACCATACTGATAGCCGTCGCGGTCCCGTGAAGTCCTAGGATGAAGATTTCTCTGACTGCGACGAGTTCTCAATTTCTATGGTATAAAAGGGAACTGTGGGTATTGGGCTTTCTTTTGATTCGTGTCATATTGTTCTACTACTTTTCTGTTTCCGGTGCATGTGATGCACCTTATCCCCAGTCTGGGGAAACAGTAGAAGGTGTGGGATGATACAGCAGTTGTTGAGCATATATATATATTATAATAAGTTGGTTTATAAAGGTTGCTGGTTAGCAGTTACAGTTATATATATATATATAAGTTGTGTATATACATACTAAGGTTATAACTAAATCCCAACAACAAATATATATACATATATATTATTATTACATTTATATATATATATATATATATATATATATATATATTATTATGCTATATATATATATTATTATTATTATTATTATTATATATTATATATATATTATTATTAAGAGTAAATATATATATATATATATATATATATATATATATATTATATATTATATATATATTATATATATATATATATATATAAAGAGAGTTATATATATATATATATATATATATGTATATATATATATAATGTTTTAAAATTTTAGTTGTAGCAAAAGTAGGTTTAAATCTTGTTTGTATCATTTCTATGAAAATGGTTTTAATCTAATTAAATTTGCATTAACTGAGAGCGTGCGCGCATACACACATAGTATATACATATACACACAACTACACACACAAATACACACACCCACTCACTAACACACCTACACACACACAATGCACATTGCATTAATGAATATTATGTTTTTAAACATTTTCTTTGCTTATATAATGTGAAATATATTATTTTACTTTCTCAATCGTTAGAGAACTTAAGTGTCACTAAATATTTATTGTTATTTTTTGTTATTATTATTGTTTTCTTTTTTTAATTTTACGTTAAATGCAGTAAAATTAGTAATTGGGTAATGGCTAATAGCAATCATTATCCCCAAACTTATCACCCTAGCAATTTTCTTCTTGGTATTCTTTTTAATTTCCCAGATAACTCTGCCCGAAATTATAATTGCTACCCAAATCCATTGTAATTTGCTAATAAAGTATTCTGTTCCTAAACATATGAGATCTGGTTTTAGCATATCTGAAGCGGCGCACGAAAAACGCTAGGCGCGTTTCACGATAAATGGCGAAACGAGCGTACCCAAATTGAGGGCATGGAACGAAGCAATACG
>JABUQX010111796.1:32500-36241 GCA_015478945.1 Trachelipus rathkii | reverse complement strand
AAAAAAAAAAAAAATTAACTCAAAACTACAAATAGCTACAGCGAAAGCGAAATACATTTTTTGGAATCCTCGTAAAATTTTGGATAAGAAAAATGCTAAAAAAAAATAAAAAAAAATAAAAAATTATTGTATAAAATTATAGTAATATGATTAGAGGCCTATTTAGAGACCCTTTTATTGGTTACTCGTAAAATAAATAGACTTCATTAATTTTGCCCTTTTTTTTTTTAACTAAAGAATACCCCAAGGGGGTACCGCACCGATGGCAGGAGTCGGGGCTCTCGGCCTTCCCGGGGAACTACGGGCAGTGTTTCTTAGGACTAACGCCCCCCTGCCGGGGCAGGTCTCGGAACCCCCGCGATCTTTGGTATTCAGGGGTCGCGGATGAAGGGTTTTTCCTTACGCCCCCCTCCTACGGGTATGGAAAAACGGTCCTCACCCCCCTGTATTTCCCCGGTCGGCTCGAGCCCCCCTTTTAAATTGCAAGCCGTGATGTATATACCTTTTACAAAAAATCTAATATATATTATGACTATGTCCACACCCGCCCAAAAAAAAAATAGCCAATTTTTGGTTGTTTTAATTTGTTTTTAATTTTTTTTTCTTCACATTTTCTGCCGCAACCAGAAAATTTTACTACAACAAGGATGTCCAAAAACGCTTGTTTGTATGTTTGTGATATTTCATCTTCACTGTACGCTTTTGGTGTAGTCGGAGATATGATTTTTTTTTTTTTTTTTTTTTTTCTTTTTTTTTTTTTTTTTTTTTTTTTTTTTTTTTTTTTTTTTATTTTTTTCTTTACAAGTTCCGATGCACTAGTGCAAAGTCACCCGGACTAGAAACTCGGTATAAATTGCAGGGATATCCAGCAATTTTGTATCCTTTATTCCGGTAGCCTGTAGAGTTTTTGTGAATAGGATGTGGGCTCTTTCTAAAGAGGCCTGGGCCCATTATAAATATATATATAATATATATATATATATAATAATAAATAATATATATATATATATTATAGTATTATATAAATAATATAATATTATAGTATATATATCTTAGTAATGAATATTTAGTATATCTATACTATCATGGTTTATGATTTTGCCCTTTATGTTTAGTAGTAAGTATAGAATCTGTATATATATAATAGCGGTAACGTATACATATATACTGCTGTGGTGCGCGCAGCCTGTGGTCTGCAGCTGGGTGGTGTGGAAATGTTCAGATGGCAACCACCTTAAAATGCTACGACGAGCCCCGCCCGCTGATATAAGTACTAATTATATCATATAATATATATATATTATATATATATATCTTATCATTATATATATATAGTAATATATAAATATATATATATATAAATATAAATATAAATATATATATATATATAAATATAATAATATAGATTATATATAACATATTATATATATATATATATATATACTTTCTTGAGCAAAAGGGAGTAATACTAGCCATAATAAAATGATTTTAATATAGGTTTTTTTCTTTATTAAAATCAATTGCATAGAAATGGTTGACAAAAAAAAGAATGATTATTTTATTAACACCGGATATATTTACTAGTGCTTTATAAACAAATCAAATTTTAATGGAGTCAGTATTTTTTCTCTCCCCTTATTTCTCTTTCATTAATAAATCACAATTTACTTTGCAGCTCCTATCTTCGTTACTCCTATGTACAGCAGGTCCTGTCATACTTTATTTTAGTTTCGCGAGTTATAAATACCAAGCCTAAATCATCGGTTTATGTTCACAGAAATTAAAAATTTTATAATTTTGATTATATTGATTGATTGTATGGCCAAAGACAATATCCAACAGGCGAAGAGTACCCAATTACTCGCCCTCGCCCTAGTTTCTTAAGCTAATGCCCTTTCAGACTCCCGACAGCATTTCAAATTTTGAACCCGGGGCGTGGTTCGACTTACCCAGGAGAAACCGCCACCTAGTCGTCTTTAGTTTAGCTCAAGGCTATAGCATGACCAGCATTATCGGTTGCGAGCCGATGGGCATTGTTAGAAGGTTTACATGAATAACCCTTTAGCTGCGCAAGGAAACAATCAACGGGTCGGGACTGCGTGGTGGCGCTTGACATATCGCAAAGCATCTTACCCAGCGTATGGTCACGGCGTGTCACTGCGGCTCTGATCAACAGCTCCCCTCCTTCGTGGTTTCCCTCCTCTCTCTTTGAGCTACTTATGTCTAAGCTTCTTCAAGTCACTAAATATCGGCTGTGTTGATGGGTAACATTCTTTTCTTTTCTTGTTATGGTTTGATTGCTATTCCCTTTTATCTCTATTTATTCTTACTTTTCATTAATGATTCTTCTCACCCTGCCACATCATCATATCCACACACTCAATTACATGCCGGAATGTAACTCCGACCCCTTCATTCTTGCAAGGCCATCTTTTTTTTACACTACGTTCAATATAAGTTTCTGCGCCCTCTCCTGGTCACATGCCTTGCTACTTCTAGAATTGCCTCTCCGTCTTTAATCTTTCCGATTCTATTCTCGCCTGATCTGGATAGAATTTCCGATGGGGTCGTCTCATGTTATTATGCAATTCAATTCCTTTAAAAAACTCAACTTCTACCAAAATCTCCCTCTCTAAAACACCTTCTAACTTTCCTATCTGCTTTGACGGTTCTCTCGTTCTCCTATGTTGACAATATAAGCATCCATGGCCATTAACATAAACAAAAAAAGTGTCTTGGAAACCTCACATCACAACGGTGCTAGGCCGGCCTCAAGAACTGGGAGTGTCTGTTTAGGACATGCGGAGATTTTTTTCCTCTTCTCAGTTACTTCCAGCTATAAAAGGTTCTCATCCGCCCTTGTATGGAGTACTGTTCTCATATCGTGGCGGGGGGGGGCTCTGAGTTTGTTCACCGGGCTTTTGGACAGTCGGGTCGAGTCAACCAGACATTGTCTATAACTCAGTCGCCTTCCCCTTTCACTCTATGCGCAAAGCTATGACTCTATTATTCTTTGGGGAAAGAGGCAATGTTGGTGCTTTATCTCTGTTCTATAACGCTCGTAGTAGCAGACGGTGTCGAGGAATTATCACTCAGGCGTACACGCACCTTTACGACGCCCTACGTAAGCACAAGGTGGTGCTGTGGTTTGCGCACAGTTCTGTGTTATGCAAGGAACTCCAGGGCTGTTTCGGCCGGTGTTTTCTTTCCTGCACATCTTTGTTTTCTCGTGGAATCTCTGTCCATCTCCTGTGTCCTGCTGAATTTAATCTCCCTCACTTAAAGCCTGCGTCTGTCTCATTCTGCGTAATTTACGCTAGTGGTTGAAGTTTTTAGGTGTCCAACACCCCCTCCCTAATAGGGCTCTGCCATTGAGTGGTGGCGACCAACTGTAAAAAAAAAAAATAAAAAAAAAGAAAAAATAAACACAGTGTACAAATGATTATTGTAGAATGGGTTGTCTTTACAATGGTGACCCTAGAATGGGGGTGCTTGAATTAACATGCCTCCCCATCCCCCTCAATTTATTCATTTCAACCTTTCAAAAATCACATTTTTTTTTGCAACCCTATTTTTCATCATGATATTTTTATTCAAAATTATTATTATTATTATTATTATTATTATTATTATTATTATTATTATTATTATTATAGTATTATTATATTATTTATTATATTATTATATATTGATTATTATTATTATTATTATTTTTATTTTAAAAATATAATTACAATAACC
>JABUQX010111796.1:20000-30000 GCA_015478945.1 Trachelipus rathkii | reverse complement strand
AGACTTATTTTTTTCTTTTAGTTAAAAAAAACACAAAATAAAGAACTTTTATTTACAAATACAAAGAATTAAATTTTATTAACACAAAAAAAAAACAAGTGTTCGAAGTTCTTTAGAGTTTAGAATTTACTTTTTTGTTTAAAAAATGATTTAAAGACCATTGCTCACATTTGGGTGAGAAATTTGCTGCTACGTCGCTGAAATAAAATTTCTAACATAAAATATTTGCTTTGTATTTTGTTTTACATTTCCTTCTCAAAATGTTGAGGTACAAATGTAAGGAAAAAAATTGTGAGGAGAAGCACGTTCTCTAACTTGACAGCAAACGAGCCAAGGCGAAGGTCAAAGAAGTTGCCAACAAAATAAAGGAAGAATGCGTCACAAAAGTTGCAGAACCTGAGTCGTCTGGATCATCTGGAAACTCTGTGGAATAGATTGGCATTTATTGAACAAACATATTTGAAATATCTGATTAACTTAATAATGGGACACGCTTTGATTTTTGCTCAGGGTTGGTCCAGCTTTAGCTTTAAACTGGAAATAACGTAAAATTCTTAATTTTCAGAAATTTTTTACCAAATTATAAGCAAATTGCAGCTTTTTCTGACGTCAAAAACGTCGTTTTCGGGTGTTTTTCTGTGTCTATATTCATTTCTTTTAAATTTTCAATTTTTGAAAATGTTTTTGACATTTTTCGTATTTCTTTCTACAATTTTTTTCGAAATGACTTCAAACTTTAACTATACATAGATGGGTTCATTACCTAGAAGCTAACGATTAGTTTATTGATTTTTGACCACAGATTTTGGCAATGATCAAAATTCAAAACCTACTTTTTTGTTTTTGAAAATGAAAAATTGCGATAATTTTTTCCTGGTGATGCGATCAGGATGAAAATTTCAGGGTATATTTAGTCAGGGGAGATACACATTTTTTATTTAGATCAAGTTTTTGTATATGCAGTAATTTTGGATTTGTCCTTGGAACAAATTAAAATAAAAATTTTCCAGTATACAAAAAATTATAAGTAAAAAAGATGTATCTCACCCGGCCTGGAGATTTGATGTTTGATTGATAAGTAAAAAAAAAAAAAAAAAAAAAAATACCAATATTTTATTTTTTTTAAAATTTTTTTTTTTTTTTTTTTTTTTTTTTTTTTTTGCAAAAAATTAGATTTTCAGATATATATTTTTCCATTTATTCGATCAACATCAAATTTTCAGTTCGTATATAGTCGGGCAAGATGCATCTTTTATACTTAGATAATTTTTTTTTATACTAAAAAAAATTATCGTAATATTTAATTTTAAAAATCAAAAAAGGTAGGTTTTGAATTTTGATCATTGCCGGGATTTTTGGTCAAAAATCAATAAACTAATCTCTGGAATCTCTAGGTAATGAACCCATCTATGTATATTTCACGTTAGTGTCATTTCGAAAAAAATGTAGTACGAGATACGAAAAATGTCAAAAACATAGATTTTCATAAAATCAAAATTCAAATAAAATATGACTATAAACACATGAAAATACCAGAAAACGACATTTTAGACGCCAGAAAAGGCTGCGGTTTGCTTTTAATTTGGTCAAAATTTCCTGAAAATTAAAACTTGTATGTCAATTTCTAGTTTGAAGATAAAACTGGACAAGCCCGAAACAAAAATCAAAGCGTCATCTTAACTTAAAAGAATGGTAGCATTTTGTCATTATTTAATCTAAAAAATAAAAATAATTTATTTTAAAATTGTACCGTCATAATGCGTAGTCTGAAGTCTCATAAGAGTAGTGAAAAGAGCTTGAGTTGTTTGCGTCATGAAATCAATTCTTTCATCTGTCAAAAAATCTGCAACATTGCAGTTGATTTCACTACAGGCATGAGGGGTTGGATCCACTCTGTCTTCATCTGTAAGTAGAATGAATTAGGGGTGTCATTATTTTATTTATTATTTATTACAATAAATTTCAACAGTGAGAACTTAAACATGGCTACCTGTATCGAAGAGAAGAAACGCAGGGAGGTGGCGACCTCTAAAGTTCGTCCAAAACATGTACTGAGATTGGTGGTTGAACATTTCCAACATTTCATCAAGAACAAGACTAAGTCCGAGATGGATCTCCATCTCTTGAAGTCGAAAAGGTTTTCCTGTTGCATTCTAATAATAATAATAAAATAATAATAATAATAATAATAATAATAATAATAATAATAATAATAATAATAATAATAATAATAATAATAATAATAATAATAATAATAATAATAATAATAAAAATAATAAAATAATAATAATAATAATAATAATAATAATAATAATAAAAATAATAATAATAATAAAATATTTCTTTAATTATATGTACAGAGATCACCACTGCACGCAAAAAAAGAACTAGGAAAAGGGGGAAGTCTCTACACAAAACGACAAAAATAAACGATATCAAGAGGTTTATATTTGATAAAGGATGTTCAGCTGATGGATGAGCACAAAAACTTTGTCACTTCAAAAGTGAGGGGAATTAGATAAAATATGAGAAAGGCGATTCCGGAAAGGAGTGGCAAGTATGTCAGGAAAGACTTGAGTCGGATGGCTGAGATTGCGTCGCAACCCACAAATTTATGGGCGATAGTGAGAGGATCACACGAAGAACAAAACTGATAAGATGGGGGTCCTCTCTCGCCATGTGAAAGCCATGCGTAAGATTTTTTTGTGTCCAATTCGTAATCGAGAGAGAGTCACCTTTTGGCGATGACCCTGTTTGCAAGAGGACTGCCAGTGACCTATGAGAGGTTTAATATTCCGAAGCTTGGCTCCACGAGAATTCTCTGCTCAACACTTTTCACAGCATGAGAGGAAACCCTGACGAATACTCGTGTAAATTTTTTTTCGCAGGGATGTGTCCGAATAGTATATCCAGTGGAAGGTATCGTCTGCTAGTTACCCTGCCTGTGGCAGCACGTTTGGCATCAGCTTTCTTGTTTCTCAGAACACCAGCATTGGAAGAGGCCCAACAGAAGAGCAATGCCCCTTCCCCTCAATTGAACAAAGCTGATAAACCTTTGGACAGCTGAAACCAAAGGATTTATTGTTGATCTGTCGATCAATGCCAAGAGAGCACCTCTAGAGTCCGAGAAGATGGTATAATGACGTTCGGGAAGTAGGTTGCTAAATTCTGCCAATAGCTTTAACGAACGCAATCAGCTTAACTGAGAAGATGGACATATAGGTCGGCAGGGTGTGTGAAATGGCGAGATCTGGAATCTCTTTATGAGACATAAAGAGACCCTTTAACTTCGCCGGATGTTTCTCAGCTTTGGCTAAGGACTGCACATCAAAACAAACAGCAGGGGCCTGATAAACACATTTTGCATGAATTTTGTCAAAATTGTAGAGCAAAACCGATCACAAAGAGAGGCCAATGAAATTTAAAATAGGAGTCCCAACCCCAGCGAACTGCTAATATGAACGATTGTGGAGGAAACTTTCTTTTAAGGGGGACAATGCTGAAGAAACAGAGACCTGAATACGGAGGAATAAGGAGCATATGAACTGTTTTATCCGAAGGGACAAGGGGACACTCATTTTGAAAAGGGTCAAAGAGGCGAATATACGATTGGAAGGTCTGCCATATATGAAACAGCCATAATCCAATTTAAACTTTACAAGTATGATGTAAAGGTGCAGCACAGTCTTTCTGTCCGCACCCCACGCCTTAGAGGTGAGATGCCGTATGAGATCCAGTGATCGGCGGCAACTAGTTTTAAGATGATTAATGTGAGGAAGGAACATCAAGCAACAAACCTAAGAACCTTAACATTATCGCTTTCGATTTTGAAGTGGAGAATTTGAAGTCAAGCGCACTACACCAGGACGCGACCCTGTCGATGGCAAGTTGAAGCTGATTCACCATACCAGATTATCCACATAGAGTTAGCAACGGACTGTTTTTGAGATGGTATCAACCACTAAGTTGAAGCCTATTGCGAAAAGCAATACACTCAATACGCTGCCTTGTGGAACTCCCGTTTCCATGACAAAATGTCTGGAAAGAGTGGTGCCACATTGGGCCTGAAATAAACGATCTGACATCAGGGTTTAAAGGAAGAGGGGAAGTGTCCCCTGAGGCCCAGAGAGTGAAGGTTTCGCAGAACTCCCACCCTTCATGAGGAACCTTGCAAGTTTTACAGATCAAAGAAAATGGTCAGGGTCAATTTATGAGAAGCGAGAGCCTCACGTACATCATGGTCCAAACGAAGGAGAGAGCCTCACGTACATCATGGTCCAAACGAAGGAGAGGATCCTGAGTAGAGCGATGATAACGAAAACCAAATTGATAGATAGAAAATACGTCTAGCTGTTCCAATGTAGGAACGAGACGGGAAGCCACCATTCTCTCCACCAACTTGCAGGTGCTGCAAGTTAAAGAGATGGGTCGATGTTTGTCAGTAGAAGTTGGATCCTTCCCAGATTTCGGAATTGGGACGATATACGCTGTCAACCAAGCAGGAGGGAAGACATCTTCAACTCAGATTCTGCTATATAAGTTGAGGATAAAAGCCGAGGCCGTTGGAAGAATATGCCTTAATATCTGAAAGGAAATGCCTTCAGAATCAGGAACAACGTCCTTACAGAGCTTAGTGCTTCCTGAAATTGCACTCTCGTGAACAGTTTGTTATAAGATTGGTGCTCTCCAGCGGAAACTGAATAGTTCGGAGTTTTTGCTCGTAAACGATTCGATATAAAAGGTTCTGGATATCGGGATTCGTTGGAGCAGGAAGCAATGTAAAAACACAGCTCATCAGCAACCATCGCCGGATAATAGATGATATCAGAGGGTTGTGGGCCACATGCAAGGGGGTAGGTGGATCATTATGGTTCTTTCAAGAGATTTTACGCACAACCTTGCATACAGAAGACAAATGCTTGGAATAATTAACAGTGGAGACCTAGTTACGGAAGTATCGTTTTCTTGTCCGTCGGTTGATGCACCTGGAACGGGCGGCTACAGCTTTAAAAAGAATCAAGTTGGACGGAGCGGGAGTTCATTTGAATATACGGTACAGTTTTCGATTTTAACTATGAACTCGAGCACGATCTGCGTTCCACCATAGAGGTGGTGAGTTACGGTTCCCAGTTGAACGCGGGATATGGTCTACTGCTGCAGTGAGGATTATTTCCTGAAAGAATATGAAGGCAGCTACCATATACGGGAAAAGGGTTGTGACAGGAAGGACTGGGAAGTAAGCAGCTTAATAGAAGGATAATCAATCAGTTCTATCATACCGCCAACTGGAATATGGTTGTTGCTATAGGCTAAGGTCGAAGAATGGTAGGACGATCGAATAATGGTCACTTCTCCAGAGGAAAGGTGACCTTTCCTCACCCGAAACGATCGATGGATGAAATCGAGCTCAATGAAGAAGTTCCCGCGTCAAAACGTTCAAACATTGGAAGACCTTGCTTAAACAACACAGAGCAAATTCTTTTAAGATTTCAAGCATCCAATCCGAATTGGGTGATGCTATAGTATCACCCCACAATGGGTTGCGGAGGTCGAAATCACCTAGGACTAACAGGCGTCGACAAATTCCTGATCAATGTTAGAGGGATCTCTTTAGTGTATGAACAGATAGGTGTCAGATACACTGATTGCAGAGTAAGCTGTGATTCAAGGTGGATTCTAGCCGCTATCGCATGTAAAGGAGTCGAGAGGGGAATCCAAGTGAACGGGACAGATTCATTAAACAGAATAGCTGTACCCCCTCTATCAATATCTCCACGATTCATGGAGACGAGCTTTCTGTATGTGGATGATGAGAAAAGGACACGGTGGTGTAGTTGCAGCTTCTTTAGACAAATAGCATTCGGGTGCAATGCATCGATTAGTCTCGTTAATTCTTCATAGTCGGGAAATAGCCACGACAAATCCACCGGAGGAAATTTGTCATATTAAAAGGAAAATGTATAATCAACTTCCGGTTCCATCCGTGACAATAGTTACGATGTGCTGAGAGTCAGGCGCCATCTGGGAAGACGCTACAAGAAGATTCCGAGATCCACTCAACGGTTCACCAATTGGAATCACGAATCCCGAAGTAAGGAGAAGATCACATAGAATAGAAAGGAGGACCCCTCTGTTTGGAACAAGAGAGGTTCCTGGCTTCCAAAAGGAGAAATCTCACATAAGATGCGAGCTAAATCATTCTCAACATCTGCAGGTTTCCTAATACTAGGGCAGGTGCTCGTTAACTCAGCAGACTGAGAAGAGTTTCTCACCCTCTCAGCAGATAAAGCAGCACCTCTTTCAATTTCGGTAGCAATTCATGAAGCAGTCTCCAATGAATAACAATGACGTTCGTTAGGACCGGAATCGCCAGGAGACCCGTCAATAGGTTGACGCGTTTCCTTTAAAATTTCGGGGTTTCAGTAGCAGAGGACCAAGAACTGCAGCAGGAGAGAGACCTGAATAAGAGTCTGAGGGAGAAGTTTCTTTCCTCCCAACTTCATCAGCAACCGCCCTCCGTTCACTTCAACGTGGGGCAGAGCCATTTCCTACCTCTGGATGACTGCAGCGACTAAAGATTTCCCCCACCACTACAGTCGAGTTCTTGCCGGAAGGGACCTTAAAGTCAAAATAGGAGCGCTCCATGGTTGGAGAGTCATCAGAAGAGTCCATAGTAGCGTCCGAGTAGGTTTCAGACTCACTAGAGTGTAGCTGAAGCAAGTCAGTCTTGGGATAGTGTCGAAAGGTGGCGTTGGTGGTGTAGAGAAGAACACGTTTGCTCTTTTGAGAAGACCCACCTTTGTATGGGCAAACAGGACTGAGAAACGGTACGTCATGAGGCTTTCCCTGGGAAAGAGGTGCTGGACATTTCCGAGAGATGGTGTAATAAGGGGCAGAGGTCACGCATGAATGTTGGTCGACAACCATAAAAGAGATATCCCCCAGAGTTGAAGAGGATGCAAAAGGAAAAGTGTTCACTACAGGCGGTGCTTGGATCTCCGCAATGTAAATCTCATAAGATAAAGAACTGTGCGTCGGCGAAGGAAGTCGAGTAGTCGTACGGACAATTGTAGGAGAGTTGGGAGGGCAATATCGCGAACAACAGGAATCTCAATTCCAGAAGGTGACTCAGAGACTGGAAAACCAGTTGGAAGGAAAGAATGTAAGATTCGAGAAGGGTCTAAACTCAACACATGGGAGCGGGGCGCGCGGGTAGAGGGAACTGCCGATGTAGCTGTCATTGCCTTAACAAAAGAAAGAGGAAGATAGGATAAATTCTTCTTTGCTTGGCGTGTGGCCTCCCAGCGATCTAGCTTATGAAGAGAGCACTGTTCCAGGATTTCCTTCTCCAAAATGAATAATGTGGGTAGATAGAAGAAGCTGGATTTGAACCCTTACAATTTGGACAGCAAGGAGAACTATCGCAGGCGACGTAGAGAGAACTCCCACAGCACAAACAAATGGCCTGAGAGTATCTACAGTACTTCTGGGGGTGTTTAAATTTGTGGGACTTAAAATATCTCCTCGAGAAGGGAACGTAAGTTCAAACAGAGTGCATTGTAAAACCAATTTTTACCTCCGTTGAAGGGAAAGACACGGAGAACGTAAGTAAAAGACAAAGATTAGGCACGTAGAGGTTTTCCTTGTGAGAAGGGAACCTATAGACATTGGTGAATGGTATATGTCGTTTTTGGAAATTTGCCAATCTATCGTTTGTAGTATCCGAATGAAACTCCGGAGATATTCGTACCTTTGAAGGTGCTACGGACATCGTCCGTGTTGGAGAAAATTGGGACTTCTCCAAGAAAGGAAAGAGAAGTTAAAATTTGAATATGTTTTCTGGAGGCGGCACGAACAAAGATGGAACCTTTCCTAATCTGTGTTACCTGTATACCTCAATCGATAGGTGAACTGCCTCCAATGTACCACTGAGGACAAGATGACTCGCTTCAATCAATGGACGTAACGTGGTGGAATGCAGATTAAAAAAGGGGGGATAGGAGTTCAGACAAGGGACCCCGGAGGGAGATCCGGGAGCACCATCTCGGTAGCGTTATTCTTATGCGGATTTCTAAGTGGGAAACCCAGCTTGCGCGAGGTCTCCTGGGTAAGCTGGTGTAATAATCGAATCGTCGGGTTATGCGTTGAAGCCGTAACAGCCTCTGCTGGTCGAAAAGGGGTAGTCCCAGAAACAGAAACGTTGAATGGGACTAATGGGTGGATGAAAGAATCCTCACACGAATCATTTCATCAACAAGGGCGCTGGAGCTCCTTTCGTACTCTGGACTTGAAGCAGCCAGGAAGAGGTCAGGTTGAGAGCCCGACTGATATTTAGTTTTGTCTTTCTTTCTTTAAAGATTGCTTCTTTTTACTTTTGTCCATAAAGACAACTCCAATAAAAAAAATATCTGCAGTTCAATAGATGAACACAAATATAAAACACCAATGATGAATATAAATAAAAAAAAAAAGCCTGAGGGCTGAGAGTGCAACCGCTCCCACCTCCCTCTCAGAAAACCCACCCCGTAGGTTAGGCCACATGTGTGGCCTTCGTTCTTGTATGGCCTCAAAAAAAAAAACAAAAAAAAAAACTTGGGAGACTCCCACAAGAGAGATTCTACAAGCCAAATACGTAACGGGTTGTACGTTACGGTCAAGCACACAAACAAGGGGGAGGGGAGGGAGCAAAATACTGGGGAAGAGAAGGGTAATAAGAATGGAATGCATAAAAGATAATAAGAAAAATAATAATAAACATAATAATTACAAGAAAAATAATATAGATAAAATCAATAATAATATTAATAATAATAATAATAATAATAATAAAATAATATTAATAATAATAATATAATAATAGATAATAATACAAATAATAATAATAATAATTAAATAATAATATAATAATAATTAATAATATAATAATATAACAATAATAATAATAATAAATAATTAATAATAATAAATAATAATAATAATATAAATAAATAAAAATAATAATAATAAAGTAATGAATAATAAATATAATAAAATTAACTAATTAAATACTTATAATTAATTTAATAAATCAATAAATTAATAAATCAAGCAATCGCAAATAATATAGTGAATAAATAAAATAAATAATTAATATCATAATACTAATGAATTAATAATAATTAATATCAATTTAATATTATAATTTAATAATTTTTAATAATAATGATCACTATAATAATAAATGATTATAGTGAGAGAATGAGTAATTAGAAAATGAGTAATAATAATAATAATAATAATAATAATAATAATAATAATAATAATAATAATAATAATAATAATAATAATAATAATAATAATAATAATAATAATAATAAAAAAAAATAAAATCTGCAACGCTATAATTATATTTACTAATTAATTATCTTAATAATTTTTATTGGCAACTCTATAAAATGGAATTATATGATAAATAAAGTGTAATACTATTAAAGCTGAATGTGTTTTGTGTGATTCTGGGACAGGGTGGCCATATTTCCTAATAATAATAATAAAAAATAATAATAATAATAATAATAATAATAATAATAATAATAAAATTTGCAGATAAAAGTGGATAAGATGGACTTCTCCAAGCCTTTAAGTATTGGGAAAAAAAGAGTTTTATGTAGTTTTATGTAGTTTATGTTTATTTAGTTCAGAAAATATCTGGATTCCTGGAAGTATGGAGAGAAAAAAATAATAAATAAGGCCATGAATTAATAGTTTTTTATTTAACATAAGTAGGAATATTCGAAAATTTACATTGTGTTCGATGCTTAAAAGGCTTTGAAAAGTGGAAGGTGTGTGTGTGATAAATGGGTCGACACTACGAAATGGAAAATGAAGAAATAGAAAAACCACTTTTTTTTATTTTTTATTTTGTGAAATAACCTGAATTTGTATCGCAACCACGTTAGAGAGGATATGCACAGAAATATCTATGAAAAAAAGGTTGATTTCAATGGTTGCATAAAAGTGA
>JABUQX010111796.1:0-15000 GCA_015478945.1 Trachelipus rathkii | reverse complement strand
TGTCACAATTATACGACTACTCTCTAACTATTTGTCGTTCAACAGACTTATTAATACATTAGCTAGCTTAATCTATCCTTACTTAACCGGAATAGCCATACCAACCTAACATTTGCTAACGCAACCTGGCTCAACCTACAATTTTTGCTCATGTAACTTCTTAATTACAGTATATATATATATATATATATATATATATATATATATATATATATATATATATATATATATATATATATATATATATATATATATATATATATATATATATATATATATATATCTCTAATATATATATATATATATATATATATATATATATATATATATATATATATATATATATCGCGACACACACCACTGTCTGTCTGATCTGACGAAACTAAGTTTTCTTCAATTCTCTAGGCACATCTATATTGATGCTGCTTACACGATTGGTCTTCTTACTGTGCACATGACTGTTTCGACTCTAACATGTGCAGGCATTCATTTCTATAAGTAACTCGTGTTCGTCTGCATGCTGTACATAAACTATTATATTTATTTTTCATGACGAAACAATTTACTCATTTTGTTAATTTTTATTTCTATTTTTCACGAACCATCCTCACTCACCAAAACTTATATCACATATCACATCTAGTCTTTCCAACAACTAGTCCCTTATCACTGCGCGTTATATTGAACGACGTCACTGAAATACAAGGTTCTGATTGGTTTATTACGTCCAATCCCAGGTTAAGGACGACGAATAAACAGCAGAAAAAGAGGTAGATGAACAACGTCCTTAACATTTTTAGTTTTATACTATGTGTCAGTGCATAAAGACGGCTCTTATTGTATACTGGTACTTAGTTTTGTTGCTGGCGTTGTTTATTGTTATTTATTATTTACACATGCACATTAATTATAGAGACACTTTACTTAATACATTATTTAACCAAACGATATGCTAACTTACCCATCACATGGCTTTTATTTCTATAACGTCATGCATCTGTGCCTCGTTTTCTAAACGTCATTGGCCAACATTTTTTTTTATTCTTACATTTAATACTCAAATCTAAATTTCTTTTGTATGCGCCAACTATTATATTTCTAGTACATGACGAAACATTTATATTTAGTTTAAAGTTTAATTTATTTATTTTTTGTTAGTTACGATTTTGTAAAGTTTATTATTTTATAAGTTTTAATTTGACATATGTATTGTCTAAAGTTTTGTTTATTTATTTTTTTATATTTAGTTTAAAGTTTTATATTTTATAAATTTTATTTTATTTGTTATGTTTTTTTTTATTTTAAAATTTTTGTTTTAAATTCTACTTTGTTTAAAACTTTATTTATTTATTTCGTTTTATTTTATTTATAACTTTTATTTTACATTTATATTTTGTGTATTAAGCTTTATTATTTTGTAAGTTTTTATTATTTGCTTTAAGTTTTTATTTCATGTTTAATTTTACATTTACTGTTTGTTTTTTAGCTTTTATTTATCTCGTAAGTTTTATGTTGTTTGCTAAGTTTTTATTATTTTATAAGTTTTATTTTATTTGTTAAGTTTTTATTATTTTATGTTTTGTTATACATTTTTATCTTGCTTAAAGTTTAATATTTTTTAATTTTGAAATTATTTATTTACAAAAATTTTATTTATTTTCCAAAAATTTGATTTTAAAACTTTTTAAAAAGTTTTAATTATTTTACTAAAAAGTTTTTAAAACATTGCTTATACAAAACTTTTTAAAAAAAATTCGTTAAAAATATGTACTTTATTGACCCTAAAGCAGTAAATCAGTAGCGCAAACACCATACCCTATCCCCTTCCAGCATGGCATGCCATGCTCTATTGACTTACTGCTTTACGTCATATTTGATCATGTATTATGCATAAACATAACATAAAAATAAGTTCTGTGCATAAACACAACATAAAAATAGGTTCTTTGTATGAACATAACATTATTTATCAAAAACATTTTATGTTTCTACTAAATCTTTTATATTTTTTTATTAAAAGTATTAATTAATCAATAGATCAATAAATTAAAACTGGTAATCATAACCTTTTCGCATTCGTGATCTATTGATTAAGTGATTAATGTTATATTTAAGTATAATTTTTTTGTGTGAACATAGCATAAAAATAAGTTCTTTGTATAAACATTACATAAAAGTATGTATTTTTTAATGAACATAACAAATATATTAAAAACCTTTTATGTTTTTACAAAATCTTTTATTCTTTTTATAATTATAGCATAAAAATATTAATTAACATAGTAGTATTTAACAAAACCCAGCAAAAAAAATATCATATCCTAACCAATCTATCATACTGGCCATCGAATAAATGCTAACATAACAAAGTTTTCACATCAATAAAGATAACATAACAAAGCCTGAACTAAGAACATAATGTACAACACTCACACTCATGTGATCAGTAAGTTAGCGTAAGGTTTGGTTAGATAATGTATTAAGTAAATTGTCTCTATAATTACAGTAATGTGTGTGTGTAAATATTAAATAACAACAATCAACGCCAGCAACAAAAATAAGTAACAGTATATAATGCTCACCTATCATCAACCATTGAGAGCCGTCTTTATGCACTGACATATAATATGAAACTGAAAATATTGCAGACTTTGTACATCTACCTCTTTTCCTGATGACGCACAGTCATAAGGGAGCAGTTGTTGGAAAAACTAGGTGCGATATAACTTCTGGTGAGTGAGGATGTTTTGTGAAAAATGAAAACTTTTAACAAAATAAATAAATTGTTATGTCATGCAAAAGAAATATAATAGTTTATGTACAGCATACAGAAGAACACGAGTTACTTATAGAAATGAATGCCTGCACATGTTAGAGTCGAAACAGTCATGTACATAGTAAGAAGTCAAGTCGTGTAAGCAGCATCAGGTGACGTTAGTATAAATGTGCCTAGAGAAGTTAAAAAAAATTAGTTTCGTCAGGTCTGAAGGTGTGGAGAGAGAGAGAGAGAGAGAGAGAGAGAGAGAGAGAGAGAGAGAGAGAGAGAGAGAGAGAGAGAGAGAGAGAGAGAGAGAGAGAGAGAGAGAGAGAGAGAGAGAGAGAGAGAGAGAGAGAGAGAGAGATGCTGTAATTAATAAATTGTATGAGCCAAGATAGTATGTTGAGCCAGGTTACGTTAGACAGTGTTAGGTTGATATGCTTAGTGAGGTTAGGTTAGGATAAATTAATTTATTATTAAGAAAGATTAGTTAAACGAAAAATAGTTAGAGAGTAGCCGTATAATTATGCTAAGTTTCATATTTTGTGCAACATTTTGTGATTGCCATAGTGATCATTTGTGTAATTAACAGCTGAATTCACAATTAAAATTCCATTTTAAGGGTGTAACCTGGTTTTTGAGGTTCGGTCCCCATCTCGTGAGGACCTTGCTTACCATTTCTGATTCCTCTGGAATCATCCTTCGTCATCGCTCCTTTATCTTCTTCTTCTCTTATGCACTGTGTGCTCTTCTTTATTTTTCTTCTGGGACTCCCTCCTAGGAGTTCACAGATCCCCTTGAGGGTTTTGAAATTATCAAATTCTAGTTCTACGGGTTCGCAAACATGTTCATTGACACCAATATTGTGCCTATGTTTGCTCCCTCTGCACGGCTTCAACTCCAGCACCTGCTCCGGCAGTGGCTCACTTGCTCCGGCACATGAGGCTTCTTCTTATTCCTTTTTCTTCCTCCTTCCTCCATATTCCTCTACTACGTACTCTGTGCTTTTCTTCTGGCTTCAGCTCCGACTCCGGCTCAGGTCTCCGACACTTGAGTCAACTCAGGCTATGTTTCATTCTTCAACATCTATTCCTACTTCGAATGCTGTCGGCTATTTATTTTTCATCTGCTTCCAGCCATTTACTATTTGGTGGAGCTCAGCATCCCCTTGGATGGGCGTTGCGGCGTGAAAACACGGCTCAGGCAAGATGACACCACTAGCTAATGGGGTACCAAGTTTGGTGGGAATGCGACAATTAAAATGAAATTGAAATAAAAATGAATGGAGCTTAGTGACATCAGAGGAATACGGCTCTGAATGGTTATCCTTACATTTCCATCTATTACTAAAGCGATTATATCTAGTGAGTGTTAAATAGTAGTAATTATTTACTTTCGATTATGCTTTTCAATGTAATAAGTAAACCATAACATGTAGAAAGACGATCTAAATATTGATTTGAGGGTAAAAGACATCGATAAATCGATTGGAATCATCAGAAATGGTCTACCGAGCATTTAAAACCTTCTAAGAATCAAAAATCTCCTTTTGGGTGATACCTCAAAGTTCAGGTTACAAACTCAGAACACTCAACCTAACCTTAAAATCGGCATCAACAACCTTAGGAACCTTATCTTTGACACATCAAGTGTCAAAATCTAACGAAGTAATGGAAGTTTCCAAGTCAAGTATCGACATGGCTTGGAATTTCCTGCCGTTCAGAAGCTCCAAAACATCTGAAAATGGGTTTCCAGGTCTCAAAAACGGTCTCACAGGCCTTGGAGACCCCATCCTTGTTTCAAAATGTTGCACTTGTTGCTTTGCAACATACGGTTTGGTCAAAAGTGCGGTCAGTTCTTCACCCTTTACTAATATATATATAGCCTTATATATATATATAAATATATATATATATATATATATATAACAATATATATATATATATATGCTCTAATAACTTAATAACAGCAACTGCTAACCAACAATATATATAACTTATATATATATAATAACATATAACTACTATGCTATATAACATAACCTTACATATGAAAAGTAAAGCGATTAAAGTGGATATGTGTGGATCATGTTGCCCGATTAACAGACAATAGGTGGACTAAAATAATCATCGAATGGATACCACGTTATGAAACCAACATGAAAGACCAAATTAAGATGGACAGACGACATTATAAAAGTATATTTGAGTTCCTAGTTGGCAGAGAGGAATGCTCGAATTCACCACTTTGAAAAGGCCTTCCATTCCAGGCGATTAAATGACTAAATTAAATATATATCATATATATATAATAACATATATATATATATATATATATATATATATAATAATATATATATTTCTTCTATACTATATATATAATATATATATATATATATATATATATATATATATATAATCCTTACCTTGTTATATTCTGAAGCAAAAGTTTTAACCAAAGTATTGTTTTCTTCTTTGGTATTGTAAAGCAAACCAATGAAATTTCCTTTCTCTCCGTCAGCCTCAATTTCCTCGTAAGCTTTTGGCATTGCCTTAAAAATAATTAAAATAAATTAGATTTATTTTAAGCTTAATTTTTTTTCCTAACGATGGTTAATATTTAAAAGTGATGTTGATTTGCATTGACTTAATTGAAACTATGCCACATTTCTCGAAATTCGGGCAATTTTCCAAAGAATTTGAAAAAGATTTGTTAATAGTTTAGGCATAAAATAATGCATAATGCCTAATAATGCCCTAATGACAAAACAATACCTAGCCTGATCTATTCCTAACAGGGAGCGACACAGCTAATTGGTTAAAGGTTCCTCTCAACAAATTTAAACTTAATCAGGTTAAATCGAATTTTTAATGTAAACTCACTATCCCATTTTTTTCAGAGAGTTTGTCACATCTACGGATGTGCAGAACATGAATATCAAACCCGACATCCACTTTAGTGTCTATATCCGCAATTTTAGCACCGTTAATTTATGTTCAAAATTTATGAAAAATCTTTTAATTTTATAAAGGAAAAATTATATTATTATTATTATTATTATTATTATTATTATTATTATTATTATTATTATTATTATTATTATTATTATTATTATTATTATTATTATTATTATTATTATTATTATTATTATTATTTTTATTATTATTATTATTATTATTATTATTATTATTATTATTATTATTATTATTATTATTATTATTATTATTATTATTATTATTATTATTATTATTATTATTATTATTATTATTATTATTATTATTATTATTATTATTATTATTATTATTATTATTATTAGTAGTAGTAGTAGTAGTAGTAGTAGTATGCATTACATGCTTGAAACCTTCTCTCAATTTTTGACTCCCGTTGTCAGTATTGTATGTCGTAACAGAGTCGAGGATTATCGCTCCACGGAAGTCTCTGACAGAGGTATCGTTACCCAGGTAATCGAGGAGCCACTCATGGATGAAGTAGTAGGACCCTGGTTGGCCATTTCCGCTTTTATGCTGCAAGAGAATAATCAAAGTATTTTAGTTTATGTTCATAATAACAATAGTAAATGGTCTTAAAAAACAAATATGAAAAAAACATTTAATGACGAAGTGAGGGTCTTTGTGAAGAGTTATGTCACAAGAAATAAAATTATTTAAGATAAGGAGTAAAAATAGTTTAAACCTTTAAAGCTCTTGTAGTTCAATTAGTTCACGCCTGATGGGAACCAGAATACTGGGAGAAAACTGTAACATGGTTATGAATGAGAGAAAGGAAAGAAATGGGTAATTTGTTTTATGTGAGAATCTTTTCAAAAATAGAAATAACAGTTGTAGTAACACTATTAACAATATTATTTACAGAAATAATAGCAGTAGTAGTAGTAGTAGTAGTAGTAGTAGTAGTAGTAGTAGTAGTAGTAGTAGTAGTAGTAGTAGTAGTAGTAGCCGTAAACTTACATATTCCCTGGTATTAAGATCAAAGGCTACAAAAATGACCGTATAGTTCAGATGATACTGATTCCAGTAAATCTTGTCATAAAAGAGGTGCATCGTTTCGAGAAGACAGGCAACACCCCCAGCGTTGTTTTTCAATTGGTTACCCACAACATTAGTATCATAGTCGGCTCCTACTACGATGACGGAGGCATTGTTATCAAGATCTCCTTCAGATATGGCAATTAAATTTACACCTGTAACCTGAGGACATAAATAACGTTATATCAAAATTTAAGATTTGACGACGATGTCTTTCACATTTAAAAATGACCCATATAACTAGAAATATATATATATATATATATATATATATATATATATATATATATATATATATGTAATAACTGGTATGTAAGTAATACATATTATAACCTTAATACAAAAAAATTCGAATTTAAGTAAAAACATTATTAGATTAAAAATATTATTACCTAATATATATATATAATATTAATAATATAATAATAATATAATATAATATATATATATATATAATATAATATATATATAAAACATAAGAATTTAATAAAAACATATATATAGATTTAAAATATATATATATATCTACGTATATATATATAATATACAATAATATAATAATAACTCTATATATATATACTAACTATATATATATATATATAATAATATATATATAATAATAATAATAATATATATATATGTAATAACATATATATATATATTGATAACTAATAATAACAATAATAGTAATATATGTTTCCAACAATAACTTGTATATATATATATATATATATTATATAATATATATATATATATATATATACATCCAAATATTGCTTCTTGTCTACCACCCCAAACCTACTTCTCATCAACCAGAAAAAAACTACTACTTGTGAAGTTTCAAAATATCCTGTCTATGCTAGTCTGCCTCACACTGGATCTCTTTCCAATGTTCTCCATTTCTCAATTAGAAACATGAAACATCTGATACAAACATTTTTTACATTATAAGTTTCTTATCTTCTTTATCGGTTACAACGAAATCGGAAGTTATGTAATGTTGGTTATATAGGTCAAACCATCCTACAACTGAAGATGCGAATCTTCAAACACATGGGCATTTCCCTTCGTACTAATCTTCCTATCTATCAACCAGAGAATTTAGCTATCAGAGATTATTTCAATCTCTCTAAACATCCTACATAGCTACAGAACTTTAAAATTCTCAGAAATGCTTCTTCAACTGATACAAAAATTAAACTTATGGAACGCTTACACCCACACGTAATATCCATAATTCTATTTCTTCTTTGACACTTCTAATCGCTTGACCTATCAATTTTCTTTTCTTTCTCCTTTTTTCCTTCTTCTTTTTATTTATTTATTGCCATGTCTATTATTATTTTTTGGACATTTAGTCAACCATTTTATTTACTACCACTTTTTTACATTTTTACTCATCAGGCTTATACAATACTCCATTATTATATATATAACATATATATTAGTAATATATATATATAATATAATTTATTGAATATTATCACATTCTTGATGGTATATACAATAAAGAGTAATCGTACTTGCAGCTGTTTTATGAATCTTGGCCTCTTTTTATCACGGCCAGCTAAATATAGTATTATATATATTAATATAATAAATATATAATATATTTAAATATATATATAATAAATATATTATTATATATTATATATAATTATATATTAACTTATTTATAAATATATATATAAATATATTATAATATATATAATATAATAAATTATATATGATATATATATTATTATAAAATATTATATATATACATATATTACTATATAATATAATATGATATATAATATATATATATATATATCAGAGAGTTCCAAAGAACCTAATATAATATGAAAATAGTGCGAGAAAACACATTTCTTTTTTAATGAAACGTTTGTACTAATCAATACAAGTATTATAACTAATAACATAAAAATTCGATTAAGTAAAACATTATTAGATTAAAAAATATATTCTTTTTCCTATTTTCCAGATTTTAATTTTTCTCCAATCAACCTTTCAATTAACTATAGTGTTCTTAATCCTTAATAACGTCTAACACCCAAATATTGCTTCTTGTCTACCACCCCAAACCTACCTCATCAACCAGAAAAAAACTACTACTGTCTTGTTACACCACGTCACACACACCACACTGGATCTCTTTCCAATGTTCTCCATTTCTCAATTAGAAACATGAAACATCTGATACAAACATTTTTTCCATTATAAATTTTTCTAATTCTTATCCGGTTAACAAGAATAATCGGAAGTATGTAATTGGTGCTAATAGGTAACCAAGCCTACAACTGAAGGATGCGAATCTTCAAAACACATGGGCATTCCTTCGTAACAATCTTGCCTATCTATCAACCAGAGATTTAGCTATCAGAGTTATTTCAATCCTCTTAAACACTACATAGCTACAAGAACTTTAAAATCCAGAAAGGCTTCTTCAACGATACAAAAATCACTTAGAACGCTTACACCCAAACGTATCCTCCATAATTCTATTCCTTCTTGACACTTATTCTAATCCGCTTGTACCCTACAATTCTTTTCTTCTCCTTTTTCCTTCTTCTTTTTATTATTTATGCCATGTCTATATACGTTTTTGCTAGTAATCTTTTATTTACTACCACTTTTTACATTTTTACTCATCAGGCCTATATTACACTCATTAATTATATATATATATATATATATAGTAGATATATATCTATAGTATATATATATATAGTATAATATATATATATTACTATATATACATATATATATAAAAACATAATATATATACTATAATAATATAATATATATATATAATAATATATTAGAAATAAAATAAACTTAATTATATATAATATATATATATATATATATTATATAATATATATAATATTAATAAATATATATAATATATATATATATATATATATGTAATAATATATATATCAATTATATATAATATATATATATATAGATATAAATTATATAATATATATATATATATATATATATAGAATAATATAATATTTATATATATATATATGAATTTAATAGATATTATAATATTATTATTATATATAATTCATACGAATAATAATATAATAATATAATATATATATATTATATTATAGTACAGTGTTTAAGTAAACCACATTCCTCAAAATATTTAGTATTGGAATAGTTGCTAATGATTTTATTAGGGAAGAAATAATTAAAAAATGATTTATACAATATGAAGAACTTACATTTTTTCGTTAGTGAGCTAAAAATATACTTATTTTTACATCATTTATTTATTTTTTAGTTGACAACGAATTCAAGCCCGGCTAACATTTGTGTTTCTATGATTTGTTGTTATATAATATATATAATATATATAATAATTATAATATAATAATAATATATATATAATAATTTATATATAATAAAATAATATATATTATATATCATAATAAATATAATATATATAGATAGAGAAATTTTTTTAATGCTCAAAGTATGTAACTAGGGACCGGCTAGCCTAAGGTAAAACAAATTATATATAGTGGCAAGCATGCGGAAAATTTGTAAGGATGGGATTTTGAACTTTTTTTTTTTTTTTGTTGGCTTAAGGTTCATATTTTAAGTTTTTTTTTATTTTCCCCATTTTAGGGGCTCGAGCCGACGGGGAGCAGAGTGGGGGACGAAGTCCCCCGTCTTCCACCGGGAGGCGCGAGAGACCCCGACTCCTGCCACTTTGCGGTTTATCGCCTATGGTATTCTTTGTAGAGGAATTACAAAGTGTTTTTGGAAGTAAAATTAAGTCTTTTTTTTTAACTAAAGGAATATCCATAGGTAACCGCAAATAGATGCAGGAGTTCGGGTCTTCTCGCATCGCGGGGACGACGGGGAGCTGTCGTCCCCCCTTTCCCGTCACGTCGAGCCCCCTAATGGGTGAAATAATTTTTTTAAATATTTCTGACGAAAAAAAAAAAAAAAAAAATAAAAAATCCCTCTTAAAAAGTTTTGTCGTCAGTATATATATGATAATATAAAATATATATTATATATATATATATATTAATTATATATATTATATATAATAATAATATCTATATAAATATATATATATATATATATAACATAATAGCTTCTAATCACGTCTTGTCCCTGACAATCTTCAAAAACCAAGAAATGTATAAATAAAAAAAAAAGCTAAGCTACGTATTGCATTAAGCCTATCAGTTGAAGCACAAAGAAAGAGCAAAAAAGATATGTCTTTTACATTGTGTTAATATGTATTTAAATTTATTTGGAAAAATCTCAGAATGAAATTTGCTTTTTTTTTGAGATCCGTAAATCAAGAATCTTAAAATAATATATGATTAAAAAGCGCAACAGACTTTTTAGTGAAAATTCTGAGAAAGTCCTATTATTAAAATATATATATATATTATATATATAATATATTATAATAATATATATATATATATATATAATAAATATATAGTATATATATATAAATATTATTATACATGTGAATTGATGGCTTTGATCTTCAGTTTTTTTTGCTTAAAAGTACTTAAAGACGTGAAAAGTCTTTCTAATGCATTTGGTGTGAAGCTAGATGCTTTGCCGTTTTTACATTTTTATAAAATGTATGAACCTAATTTCGACATTGTGTTAGTAGTAATTTTTCTTTATAGAATGTTCGTTCAAATAAATAAAAGGAAAATTACTTTTATTATTAAAATTAAATGAAAATACTGTTATATATATATAATATAAAAATATCTTATATATATATAAATATAATATATATATATATATATATATAATAGATATATATATATATATATATAATATATATATATATATAAAAATATACTTAAAAAGCAAAATATCCAAAAAGAGCCAGGAATATCAGTCGAAAAGACATGACACAGGAAAACATACATATTTGGAATCAGTGTATAAAGCATATTAACCCAGTAATGTAAAAAAAAAAAATCTCGAAAATAATGAATACCACGAAACAATTAACATATTTGGAATCAGTATAAAGCTTTGATTATGCAAGTCTATTGATTTAAAAGTAGACGATATATCCTGGAGTAGCCCCGCGATAGAGACAGGATCGGGTTCTCGGCCGTCAGGTGACGACGGGGGGACTTCGTCCCTCTGCCCCCATCGCTCGAGCCCCCTAATGAATATATATGTTTCCTTGATTCATTTTTGAGGGGTCGAGCCGATGGGGGTGGGAAAAGAGGGGACGATAATGGAGGAATGGACGGGAGGCGAACTTTACATATACATAAGTGCTTATACCGCTGTTCCAAAGTATGAATTTGTTGCTGTAATGTCGTCTTTCGAGGATGTTTTTGTTACATCGGGAAAAGCTATATACGCTGATTCCAAATATGTATTTGGCTTCCTGTAAGTGTCATACTTTTCGCGATAATTCTCCTGCTTTTCTGGAATTATACCCTTAAAAAAATAAATATTATTAAATTGAATAACAGTTTAATAAAGTACAAAATCGTACAAACTGATTTCTCTTTATCAACCCTTACCTTATTAATAATTATAATATATATATAAAATTATATATATATATATATATATAATAAGTATATATATATATACTAAATAATTAAATATATATATAATAAGATAATAAAGATGAAATGACAATAGATGATGATTATATAATAATTTTAATTATAAAGGAAAGTAATTTAAACACTGCTTCACCTTTACTAAAATGAGATAAGAGATATATAAATTTTTTTTATCCTAGACTGAAAAATTTAAACAGATTGTAGAATACATAACCAAGAATTTGCATGACTTAGAGAACGGAGCCTTAATCTCACATGACCATAGTATATAATATATTATATAAAAATATATATAATACACATTTTTTTAATATATAAAAAATTAATATATATATATATAAATATATTATATAAAGTAAATATATATATTAATATAATATATATATATATATATATAATATATTACCAGTATATATATGATATTAATAATATATACAATATATAATATGATTAATATATATATATATATATATATAATATATATATATATATATTATATATATATATAGAAATATATATATAAATACATTATAAATAAATATATAATATAGTAGATACATGAATGACGACTGGCTTATCTAACCGCAATCCGCAAAGGTCATAAAGACGGCGAATAGAGAGACTTCAAAGGATGCCGCCGAGGGAGAAAAGGTCACATGTTCCTATAGGCTATAGGCATATCCTATAGGATATTAGGCTTATCAGGTATAGATATAGGCAAGGTTAAGTGAAAGCTATAATATCTACTTGCTAGTCACGTGCCGACCTATATTGTAGAATACGCCCGGCCTAAAGTTGTCTAACCCTGTTATTGGTACGGAGTCCGATTTGGTGTAATATTAGAGAGGGGCTAGGTGCCTTCCTTCCTTATGAGTTATTTACCCTCCATACCCCCTTTTCAGCCTTCTTCTAGCATGACATGTCCTACGTAATAGAACACGGCTAATAGTGCCTACCACCTAGTATTGGGAACGGAGTCGATTGGTGTATATTAGAAGATGCTAGGATGCTCCTTCTATGAGTTTCCCCACCCCCCTTTTTCTAGCCTTTTAGCATGACATGTGTCTACGTCATAGAAATACACCCGGATTAGTGTCTACTCTAGTTAAGTGAGGTATGAGGATTCGAATGGTGTATATAGAAGTGCTCATTGTTCGCTTCACATGTTAGTTATTACCCCACCCCCCTTTCTAAACCTTCTAGTACGATATATCGATTGACAGGAACATATCCGGATATAGGCAGTTGATAGTAAGCATAATTCGACACGGCGAATTCGTATTCCTGTGGTTTACGTACGGCGATTTCTACCCTAACAAGGAGTTTGTATGAGATAGTTACCCTACCCCTTGATGACGTATTGCAATCCAACATTGGAATGTTGCAAATTGTCAGACTTCTTTATAAGCCGTTTTTGCAACTTTTGCAACATTTTGTCAATACATTGTTCAATCATGCAATATGCATCTAGTACCATTTTTACCTTTTGATCGTGACATTATATTTGTTTTCGGGTCCGTATGAAGCGTTTTCCGGGGTCAACGAAGCGATTGGATAAAACGGGCTCTTGCGCACCACACCGCCAGCACTGCGTCACATCATGCTTTTTATCGCTTTGCCGGTCTCGAATGCTATATCTCAGAATCCTTTTTTTCTGACTATAACATATCGAACTCTATGTAGAACTCGCAAGCCAACCTATGGTCTTGCCAGGGATCAATTGGTGTTTATTATAGATATTATATTTGTTGCCTTGATTTATGTTCTGATTTCATACAATATGAAGACTAATAATCATATCTTCAAGTCCTTGTACTTTATTTCGTATTTCTTTTATATAAATAAACAAAGAAAACACACTTATTTTCTTGTTATTTTTTTCCTTTATTTTTATTTTTTCTTCAATATTATATTTCCCTGTTTCTGTTTAGGTATATTCTTGTAGAGATCACTTTCTTAAATTGGTTATGATCGAATGACATCGTGATATTTGTTTTTTTATTTTACATATTAAATATAATTAATTAATATATAATTAAAAAACTAAAAATAAATATTTTAATATTTTTTGCATAATTTTAATAATACCTATTTTATATTTAATATTATGAAATATTTTTTAAAAAATTTAATATATATTAAGTATATTTATGAATTAATGAATGATATTATTAAATATATATATATTATAAGGTTGTTATTTTATTTAAGACAAAACTTAACTTTTCTAATATCTTGAATCAATTTTGCTATTTCCAGATTACTACTACATCAATTAGGAATTAGGAAATGTTTCCAAAGACGATTCATGCAAATAGTTTTTCGTTGTCTCAAAAATCTAAACATGATCAGCTATCGGATTTCATCCTTCGCAAGTAAACCTATCAAATTTTCGCCACCGAAAACACGCTAATGAAAAAACTGAGATGTATTCTTCAAATTCAACATTCCATATTGTTTTAAGCTTCAACCCGGAAGAAAAAACTCTAACATTCAAAAATCTATAATTTTTTTCCCCTCGAACGTAAAACCAACTACTACAATCTCGAACAAAAAAAAAACAATTTTACTTCCTTAAAAAAAAACAACCACTAAAATC
>JABUQX010111795.1:0-35000 GCA_015478945.1 Trachelipus rathkii | reverse complement strand
TAATATAAATTATAGGACTATATATATAGTAAGATCTGTCGTCAACCATAACAAATCTGAGTGTTATCATAACTAGTTGGGACTGAGAAGCCTCCCAACAGGACCAAAACCTACCCACCCGGATTTATGAAAGCCCCCAACTCCACCCTAACCTAGCAAATGATTTATGAAAGCCCACCAACTAAGTAACTAAAGCCCTATATGCATTATGAAAGCCCCCAACTAGGCTCTATCTTTTAAATGATTTTATGCTATCCTCTCATGTCATCTCATCAATATCATCTTTATCTTATCCTATACTATATATAGTATATCAAAAAATATATATATTCAATGATCACTATAATTTTTATAACCTTTAGATAGATATAGTAGTTATATATATAAATGATATATAATATATATAAATATATATATATAATATATATATATAATCATAGAAAAATATACGTTTATTCAAAAAATATCATACATAAATAATATATAAATAATATATATAAACTCATATATTATATATATATTATATTATATATATATACTATATATATAATACTAGTATATATATATATATAAGTATACTATATAATAATATTTTATTTGATTTTCTAATATAATATACTTAATATATATATATAATTTTAATTTAAATAATTCACTATTGAAATTTATGTAAGTATATATAAAAATATATACATAAATATGATTTTTTGTTATACATATAATATATATATATATATATATATATTACTCATGGCTTAAGGAAAATTCCTGGCACTAGCTTTTAAACAGACAATAAAAAATCTGTCTTGTCCTGCCCTGGCGAGGATCAAATTATCACCTTTACCCACATAAAAGTAGTCTAAACCGTACTATACGGAATCCACATTTTTTGATATTACTATAAATTTAAATGTTGTCTCCCAAGTTTCGTTACTACAACAGTCGCATAATGACATTTGTGTCGACAAAACTTTACTTTAGATATCAAACTAAAAAACTGTAAAAATGCTAGTAAAGTCGAAATCATCATTACAAATATCAAATAAAAACAAAATTTCATAATTGAACTTTCCAAGTAAAAAATCTCGTAGCTCAGTAAAATTCCCCTAAAATGATTCAGATCATTAAATTTAGCATTAGACTTGCTAGGGTGGTCCAAACTTATGGCGCGTATATTGTATGATTTGAATAAATAAATACGTATATCCCAAACAAGAAACAACGACCAAAAAAAAAACAGAAAAAGCAAAAAGATTGTCTTGGCAGATGACTATATATAAACATATAACTACTATATATATATACATAATATATATATATATAACTATAATATATACAAGAAATATATATATATATATAAATGTACTATCATTACTATATATATATTTATATACTAAAAATAATATAAGTATACTATACTGACTCCGCTATATTATTACAATCATATATTAGTACTATATTATATAACTACATATAAGCATATAAAATAAATATAAGTATAATATATATATACTATACTACTGATATATATAATATCAATATAGGGTTTAGAAAAAAAAACTTTTTAAAAAAAAACAAAAACAATTGATTACGATGATATTAGTTATAAATAATTGATCTACTAGGAGTTTATTTATTTAGAAGATGTTCTCTTAATGTAATTTTTTTAAGGCAATCTCAAAATAAAGAGCAAAAAAATCCACAACTGGAAAACTGTATACACGATGAACTGCAAAACATTATTTTAAAATGTGCTTAACTAAGTTTCTTAAGTAGACTGCTTTATATGTGAACATTTTTTGACTTTCTTTGCTTTTCTTCCTGTTATAAAGATTATATTATTTTTTGAGTTTTACAATATAACACTCATTAAATATAAAATGAAAGAGACTTAAATTATGACGATATTTAAGCTCTATCTGAAAAAAAGGTTTTAATTTATATTATTTACCAGGATAAAAAAAGATTATTATATTTAAAATGCACCCAAAAATATAATTAATAGCCAATTGCGACACTATTGACCGACAATGTCACTTTGTATTCTGAACTCTCCTTAAAGGATGGACAGCCAATGAATAATGCGCGCAACAAAGGAAATCCGTCTGAGCCCTACATGCCACATTCTGACAAATCCCTCACATCCACATGATGAGCTTTATTATAAGCTTTTTGAAATGTCGCACACATGGGTGGAAATGAATTCTCCTATGCAGTTAGAAACAACAATCACGTTGTAAACAGTTAAAGATTTACAAATAGTATATATATAATAGATAATAAATATATATATAGTATATATAGACTATATATTATATATATATATATATATTATATATATATATATATATACTAAATAATAATATATATAATTATAAATACATACTTATATAATATACGTATATTATATATATATACAATCGTCTCTCATAAATAAAAATTGCAGAAAAGTTATCTGTCCTCCCTTTCAGCTACTCTTACGATTGAAAATATGAGGAAACACACAACATGCTAAAAAACCATTACATAAATATAATATTTAACATATTTTTTGCTGAATTTACGTGAGCTATTAAACCCATTCTTTTACATCTGGTTTAACGGCGATGGTTTAAACCAATGTTAAACCAAATGGCTTCAAACCATCCCACCAAAACTAAATGTTAGATAACCCTAATAATACTACGACTATAAAATCTAAGTAGCCCGGTACTGACTGTACTTATCCACGCGCGATGATGAGAACGAGTCCCACGTCAGATGCATATGTGCCCGCTCTCTAGACTTAAGACATTAGAGTATCCGTATAACTGAGATACTCTACATACGACGATTGAGAATCGCATTATTCTCACACTCTCGTACCATCTGGACAAGTATACGGCGCGGTAGGGTGGTTTCTCCCAAACGATGCAGTCGCGGCTCGCACATGCTGGTGAATCTGCGAGCCGCACTGAAAAAGTAATAAATAGATAATAATGATATATTATCCAGACAATGAATAAACTTATTAATATTTATCTAATCTTATTTACGATTTAGTCAAAATTTAATTAATCTTATTAAAGATGGGAGAAAAATTTAACGGTATTTCGTATGATTTGTTATGGTTTGTGGTCAGAATTTATTATTATCATACGAAGAAGAAAAAAAAATTGTAAGATTAACTCATTATTCTTTGCTCTTGTCTTCAGCGCATTACTTTAAAAAATATAAAATATTTATACTTCTCCGAGATGTAAACCTTGATAGTGATGATATATATTACAATTTATCTTGTATTCATTTAGTCGGAGACTTTGTTGCAGAGATTTATATGCGGAACATCAAGAAGTACTTTCATTCAGGACTGGACCTACCTATTACTTATATAAAATCGACAATCCGTTTTGTGATTTGCAAGTGCTTATGTTTATTATAAATGCTAAACTTTACATATTAGATGAAAGGGATCTTTTTATTAGGAACATAGTTTTCAACAACGAAGGAACGGTGAATCCAAAGAAGACTATTACTCGAATGTTTGAAAAAGAGGCTCTTTCACCAAAACGTAGATTTAAATTGGCTGCTCATTTTTTTCTGGATTTAAAGACTGTAAATATATATTATGAGAAACTCTCTGATGTTGAAAAACAATCCCTTCTTTTCTTATAAAAATATCGAAAATTATTTCATATTACTCGTGTTTTTGGATTTGGAAATACAAGAAACCTCTTGATCATTTTCAAACATTCTTTTTGCACTATTTGAACGCAAATGATCGGCCAATGATGATAGATAATGACAAAATCAAAAAAGATGATTTAGCCACGCAAAATATCTTCCGAAATGCAGTGAAACATCATAATGAAATGGCAGTTCATTATTTGTGGAGGAAATATATATCAACAATGAGTGAAAGGGAATCTATACTTGAGGAGCTTATTTTGAAGTATATAAAGAAGGATTCTCATTCAAATATTATAGTTTATTTAATATTAAGCGTAAAATCAAATGAATAGATGGGCTTCTTTGATTCTAAAGGGTATGAAATTCCAATGCTGATTTTTTGTAATCAAAGATTTATAGTTATATTTTTAGATGTTTTTAAATCACTTAAACATCATATAGAATTTGAGAAATATTTTACCATCCTTATTTGTATTACATCATTTTATCATAAGAAGGATATAAATGATAGAGATTTTGAATTTCTAAAGAGGTTTTTCGTTCAAATACCCAATTTATATAAGAACATGTTTGAAATGGAAGAGACTGCCGTTACAAGGGAAATATATTTTCAGTTGCTCCGGGTACCATTTCAGGTAGCAAAGTTAGACTTAGTGAAAATCTTTTTGCAAACTTGCCTGAAGAAAACTGTTTATAACTTCCTTTTATCAAACTATGGACAGCAAATTGCTTGAGATTCCAATAAAAAATTATGAATATGGATTTATTAATGAAGTGTTAAATAATTTTAATTTCACTTACAAGGAAATAAGAAACTTAAAAAAAATAATCTTTAATAAAAAGGTTTTTAGCTTATGTTCTAACCTCACATCTGATGGTTTTGTTAAATTGGATAGATTTATCACGTGGTTTACGGATGACCTTCCTTTTCCAGAGAGAGAAGATTTTTTATCAGAGCTTCTTTGTAAAGAAAAATGGAAACTCTTGAAGAACTATGATATTTAATTTACACAATGATAATCATAAAGCATTCAGATATATTGAAGAAGATGATAATATTGGTGGTTGCAAGAAAATAAGGTAGATTCATTTAAATCTCAAGAATTACTTACACATTCAGGAAGAAGACATTCTCAGCTTTATCCAATCAAATGTTATTCGAATGTATGTGAATGTGTCCTACAATCTCGATGGAAGTTTTTAAATGATCTCATAATGTGGAAAAACTGTAGTAAAGAGGAAAAAAATGATTTGGCAAGAAAACTATTAAAGGACTCTTCATTACACAGCTTCATAGATAGAAAAGAAAGATTTAAATTATTTTTATAATTTCGGTGATTTTTTAATTAAAAATTATTGATAAAAGAAAGTTACGAAGATTTTAAAAAATTTAAAGTAAAGTGTTTGACAAGATATCATTATTTTATCAATTAATCATAGAATGGGACTTAGATGAGGTTAAAAAAACGATTGAATGGTGCGATCCACCAAGGAGAAAAATTAAAAAATTCGAAAATTTTGTGATTCCAATATTGAGAAAAAAAGATCCCAACACAGGCGATGCGCAACGAAAACTTAAGGACTTTCTAACGTGGCTGCAGATAAGCTCTAGAAATAGACAAAAGATTTACTAGAGAAAAACTTTCTATATGTGGTTTAGTTATTATTATTATTATTATTATTATTATTATTATTATTATTATTTTTATTATGATTATTATTTATTAATTATGAATTATTTTATTTTATTACATACATTTATTTACATAATATAATTAATGTTTTATTATCTATTTTAAAATTTATATATTAAAAATTATGACATTATTTGATGTAATTTAGATTTAATTATATTTTATTAAAAAATATTAAATATTTGTAATTCTTTTTATTATATTTTTATGATTTTTATTATTTTTTTATTTTTATTTATTTTTAATTATTTTATTATATTATTATTATTATTATTATTTATTTTTTTGTTAATTATTATTATTATTATTTATATTATTCTTATTATTATTATTATTTATATTATTATTATTATTTTTATTATTTTTATTATTTTTATTATTTTTATTATTTTTATTATTTTATTATTATTATTATTATTATTATTATTATTATTATTAATTATTATTTGATATATATTATTATTATTATAATTATTATTTATTGATATATTATTATTATTAAATTATTATTATTAATTATTATTATTTATCATTATTATTTATAATTATTTATCATTATTATTTATAATTGTCATTTATAATTCTTTATTATTATTTGTAATTATTTATCATTTATAATCATTTATCATGTTATAATTATTTATTATAATTATTTATATCTACCATTATTATTTATAATCTTTATCATTATTATTTTTTTTATTGTTTATCATTATTATTATTTATAATTATCATTATCATTATCATTTTTTATTGTTTATCATTATTATTTTTATTAATTTCTGATTAAATTCAAATAAATTTTCATTTCCCTAATATTTTTTATTGCCCTTTTTGAATTCTTACATATATATTTTTTTACTAACATGGATGCTTTTAATTTTCATACGGAAATATAATTACGGTAAAATATATTGAAATTTTATGATGATATTTACTGTAACAGGTAATGAAATTCGGAATTGATAAGTGCTTCACATATTTAATGATAATTATATTGGAACTCTGACAAATTTGGATAACAAAGCTATTGAAACTCTTTAATGATTTAAAAATATTGAAATTGTGTGAAAATAATGAAAATAACTGCTGTATTCTATAATGAGTAAAATATAATGAAATTCTGTTTGAAATTATGATTACAAAGTAAATGATTAAAAGATATTGAAAATTAGTTGTGAAAATAAGAAGTAAAGTACTGATTTTCAGTTAAGAAATTTATTAGTTGTGAAATAGAAATATGGTAAAAGAGAAAAATAATACAAAAAAATAAACTAATAATAAGAATATAATGAGAATAACTAAAAATAAGAAGTGGTGGAAAATATCATTCGAAATTACAATATTAGTGAAGGATAACGAAGTTTTGTGAAAATTAAATAATTAATATTATGACCTAAAACTACAAAATAAATGACATTATAAAAAAGAAAATATAAATGCTAAGGTTAAAGTTACAAAACTAATGCTAAAAAATACATAATATATATATGATATTTAAATAATTGCTGGCAAATTACGCTGAAAAAATAGATAGCTAATAAAACATAGTTAAAGCATTTTAAAAACTAAAACAAAGGTATAAAGCTTGAAGAATTTTCAAACTTACCTGTTAGAAAAAAATTATCAATAGAACACTAGTCAAACTTTATGAATATGAACTATAAATACATCTACAGAGCTTCACATGACCTTTAGACGAACGTTGAGGCAATGCTTGTGCTCGCTGAGCGTGTAACTCGTTGCGTCTTGCACAGAAAATTTTGTCAATTTGACATAAAATTTTTTAGCAACCCCTGTTCCTCTTCTGTGCGAAAATTTTACTTTAATATGATAAATATATCCATCTAAGACTTTGATATAATATATTTAATTTCAATATGATATAATATTTTATTTCTTTGCTAACGTTATTTACTTAAAAATGTTCAAATTCTTTTTAAAATTAAATACGTAGGGTCTAACATACTTTGTCATATTTAATAAATAATGACAAAGTAAAAAACATATATATATAATATAATATATATAATATTATATATATTATATATATATATAGATATAAATAGAGTTACATATATATATTAATATATAATAATTTATATATTTATATGTATATAATATATATTTAATATAATAATGCACAAACAAACCAGTATATATAGCGCCTAAAATGCCCTCATCCATCAGCATATATATATAGCAGCGGCAAACTCCATCAACTATTATGATTACTCGTGCTCCATATATCTCTCTTTTATTATCTCCCTTTATCACTCTCTCTCCTCTCTCTTATCTCTCTCTCTCTATATAAGATATATATATATAATAATATAATATAATATATATAATATATATATACATATATATATATATAATATATATAATATATAATATATTAATATATAATTTATATATACTCTATAAAATATTTAAAAAATAAATTATTTATTTGGAATAAAAATTTAATCATTAATTTTTGAGATATTTACAATTGTGTTTATTGAGAGATTTTTAATTAAGTCATATGCCTAAGGTCTTAGAAGCTGTTCTTTACTTTCAAATTCAACTTCTTCATCAAATTTAAACTTATAATCATATTTACTATTTTATCCGAAATGTTCATCAAGTAACAATAATTTTATTTATTTAAATTTTTAAAATAAAAAACTATGTTTTATTAGATTCCTAGGTAGGAAAAAAAAAACAACTTGGTAAAAAAATTAAATTCACGCATATGTATGTATTGTACACAGTCTTGAAATTTTTCTCGCCGCTTTTTTCTGAGAGCACGAGCCTAGTTACATTTATATAAATTGACCATTAAAAAATACTATTATTCAATTGGGATGATTCATTATACTTTTGTATTAAATTTTTTCCATAATCTATCATTTGTATTATGTAATTTATCTTTATTTTTATCTGTCATAAAAACATAGAGTTTTTTTATATAAATTTTACGAAATAAGAAGAAGAATCGTTCGATTTCTATAAATAATAATCTTGCTAAGCACGATATAGTAGACACGAAGTGTAGGAGTCTGTCCTCTGATATATAATAATAATATATATATATATATATATATATAGTTATATTATATAACATATATATATATATATATATACGATAATACTATAATATAATATATATTATAGTATATATTATATATATTATATATTATATATATATATATATAATAATATATTTTGATATAAATAAAAATAATATATTTAAATATATAATAAAATATAATTTTTAAAATATTTAAAAAAAAATAATAATTTTTATTTAAATTTTATGCTATTCTGATTTATCGTTTAAACATATATATTACTATAATATAATAATATATATATATAATAATATTATATTAATTAACAGGCTAATTATATTTACAGTATAAATTAAGTACAGGGATATTTTTTATGTTGTTTTTGCCTGTAATTTTGTGTGTGTCTATGTGGTAGAAAGTGATTTCATCTAGTTATGTTAGTGCTAGGGCTTGATAATATAATTTGGTTAAGAATTTAGACTTTACTAACGAAATTACATTTGTTAGTTAAATTTTATGGTTATTAAAATCGTTTTATATTAATAGTACAGTTTTGAAGAAAAAAACACATGATACAATAAAGATTTAATGCTATTTTTTCTTATGAAATAAAAAAATACTGATATATATTAAAAATAAAAAAAAAAATAAAGAAAAATAAATGATGTATTTAATCTATTAACTGGAGATTAACTATTTTAAATATATTAATTAGAAATTTTAACATATAAATTTTGGTATAAACAAAATTCATTGCATCGCGTTTCGATGTAAGCTATATCATAAGTAGTTTTATGTGGATTATGTTATTCGACCGCAAATCAATATTTTGTACGCGATTTGAAGTAGTTCCTTTCCTTTGCAATAATTTGTTAAATTTTAAAAATTAATGGGTCTCGTTAGAGATTAAAATTTCGCTTCAAAATGTTCATTAGCAATTTGTATACTGGTTTTTAAGAAATATCATGACAATTGAAATATTTTTGGAGGATTGCCCTGATGTAACTCCAAAATCATTGGTCTTTGATTAATAGAATTATGGTTCCTTGATATAATTTTCTTTGTTTTGTGAAACTTCATGCGACCGAAGTTTTCAGGTTCTCAATTGCCACCCTTTCAATTTTAATCATTTGATATCGTCTGGGAAGTCATTCAAAATAATAATTTATTGATCTGTTATGTCTCTGGCACAAAATTAACTGTATGTATAACCTCAATACCAACGGCTATAGAACGAAACTTGAAAGGAAATAAGTAATAATTATATATATATATAATATAATATATATATATATATATAGAGATATATATATTATATATATTATAATTATAAATATTAATATAATATATATATATATATAATATTATAAATAATACTTATATATATATATATATTATATATATATATAGTATTATATATAATTATATTATTATATATAAAGTATATATATATATATATATATATTAATATATAGTAAAATATATATATAATAAATAATATATATAATATATATATATAAAATAATATAAATATTATATATATTAAAATATAAAGATAATAATATTATATATATATATATATATATATATATATAGTTAGTATATATATATTATATATATAATATATAATTAAATTATATATATATATATATATATAAATATATATATATATATATATAATATATATATATATATAATACATATATTATATATATATACGATATATGATAATATATTAATATATACCGATAACATTGCCCAAATGAACAATTTTTTGTTCAACCTAACATATAACTTTTATATATACTACTGAGAATATTTCAAACTATAGTAGCCTAAATTTAATCTGAATCTTATTAGTAGTTTACATTAACTTGAAGATATGGAGGGGATTGGTTCTTCTGTTTTTTTTTTTTTTTTTTTTTTGAGCCTTTTTTCTTCATTTTTTGAACACAGGCTGTGTAGGCAAACTTATTGAACAGGCCTTATTCTGAAAAATGTTATATTATATTTTATGAGTTTTTTTAAAATTTATATTTATAATTTAAATAAAATTTTGGAAAAAAGAACATATGTAATATGTAATATTAATAGAGATACATTTTTAATACATTTAAGGGCAACAGGTACCACGATCACATCATCAAACACTGTCAATTTTTTGATTTACCTCTCTATTAATCTTATTTATATAATTATTCAATTCTCAAATATATTTTAAAGTATTTATATGTCTTAAAGTTTTGAAGTTAGTTACATACCTGAGATTATGGCGTCATCATTTTTTTTTTTTTATTTTTGAACATTTTTGGGATTTGTATGGTATTATATTGTTGTTTTCAACATCAACAGGCATGTAATTGAAGTTAGGTATAGGCAAATTAGTGGGTATTGGGAATATTTTTTTATGAACTGTAGATGTTATGTGTAGGTGAATTTCTTATGACTTTATAGATGTAAATTACTATCAATCATATTTTCCACAAGTAGTTATGAAGTTTGATTAGATAGATTGAAATAAAGAAAACCCAAATTACATTCACCTAAATAAAGGTTTTTGAAGAGTAGTTAATAAATAAAAATTTAATATAAATATAATAAAAACATAATAAAGACAAAATAAATTCTTGATCTTTTAAAATAATTACTCTTTGAACTTTAGAAAAACATCTATATAGAAGCATTTCCATATTAATCCCACAGGTTCATAAAATTACAACCCCTACTTTAAACACTTGAGTAACTTTGAAACCCAAAAAATTTTTTTTTTCGCTATTAGTGGTTTTTTGATCCTGTACATAGCAGACAAATAAAATGACCTAATTTAATACTTTTAAGGGAGTGAATGGCAAGGGATGGGGGAGGGGGGACTTTTTGTGCGAAGCATTTTTTGGCCAAATTTTTTTTTTTACCAATTTTCCAGATAAAATGACACGTCATAAATTAAGGCAAGTTGCTTTACCTTAGATTCAACATGAAACCAGCTATCTTTTAAACATTCAAAATAAAAAAAAATTCATCATTCTACTACCAAATACTTGGGTGAGTTATAACATGAAAACAGGATTAGGGGGGTCGATTTTGATCAATGGTGTACCCGAGTCAATGTAGCACTTTTTACTTATATATATATTTATTATTATATATAAAATCTATAATATTAATATATATAGATAATAAAAAATATATAATATTTATATACATATATATATATAGTAACATATATATATAAGTAAAAAATATTAATATATATATATATATATATATTATTATATATATTATATAATATATAGATATATAAATATATATATATATTATATATGTAAGATATATATATAAATAGTTAATATATATAAAATACTATAAAATATATTATACTAAAAAAAATATATACATATAATGTATATGACATATATATATATATAAGATATATATTATAACTATATATATATACTAATTTGATATATATATATATATAATTATAGTAATATAATAATATATATATAATATAAATAATATATATATATATAGAATAATTAGTATATATATATATTGAATATATCGAATTTATCAATATATATATATATAATATCTGTATATATATATATATATAATGTTAGTATAAATAAATAGTATTATGTGAATAATTGTTAATTAGTATTACAATAAACGTCATATATTATTACTTATATATATATATTATAATATATATATATAATGGGCGCCGTTAGAGCAAAATTTATATGTATCTTTTCTTATAGCATAGCATAGTATCTGTCTGCCAGAAGGCATTGTATGGAGAGAGAGAAGAAACCTTCCCCGGAAACAAAGCGTGTGGGATTTAAGGAGAACCCCAGTTCTCCACGTTGTGTCATTTTCTTTTTCAAGGTCAAACAAGACCCCAAGGATTATCTTCCCAGTTGAGAAAGCTTCAATTATGTCATGATCTAGTCTTAACAAGGGATCTGCCGTCAACCGATTTTTCCTGAAGCCAAACTAGAAGTTTGAAAAAGCCTGGAGACTCTCCGGAACAGGGAGAATGTGGGCAGCAACCTTTTTCTACATTAATTTGCATGTATGACAGGTCAGCGAAAGTGGTCTTTAGTTGTCCACCAACTTCAGATTTTTCCGAGGTTTGGGGATATGGATTACAAAAGCTGTTGTCCAAACGAATGAAAAAGAGGATTCAATCCTTATTCTGCTACACAGATTCAGCAGGAATACTAATGCAGACAAGTGAATGTGACGGAGCCTTATATACGAAATGATGTCTGGGCCAGTGCAGTTCGATACTCTGTAAGTGTAAAAGGACGATTACAGGTATGATCTTTATCATTCCCTGCTGAAAAGGATGGCGGTACGGTATTAATTCTTAATATTCGAAAGGCTTCAGGATGCCGGGAAGATTTCGAATGACTATCAAAGCTACAATCTAATGCAAACGTAACAACTGCTAGAACAAGGATCGTGTCGGTTATATCAGGCAGCTATGGCCCATATCGGAGTACTGGGGGTGCAGAGCTTTTGGAGCGGCGAGATATTTTCTGTTTTTACAAAAAACGGTCAAAACAATTTAATGTTAAAAATTTTTTAAGACTTTATATATAGCTTATATATAATATTATATCTTTATAATAAACTAAATAGTGAGATATCTTACTACTAGTAGTATATGAGTATATCAGCGTATAGGTATATTCACTATTTGTCTAGGATAGTCACTCGATATATTATGATGGGACAAGTACCCCTACGATACGAAAGTAAGTCTGTTCTCGCTACGGTAAGGTATATATGTATAGTCAGTATATATATATATAGTGTATGATATATAAAGTAATAATATAGTATCATATATACTGTAACAATCATTCTCTATATATATATATTATATTATATATATATTTTTGTTCACCATATTATATATATATATATATATATATATATATATATATATATATATATATATATATATATGATTGAGAGAGATAATATATTAGCACACTTGCAGCAATGAAATAACCTCCCATTGGGCTCATGGTGTATAGGGTATTTCTCATGACGTTCCAGTGCCTTAATGGATGTCGCCGTTTCTCTTTGGCGTTCATATCTACATCTACCTCTTCCAGCACAACACCTTCAAAGACAAGTTACCTTATATCCCTATGTGGGGGAGAAAAGAATTGCCCACAGCGTATATTCTGCTGTTACGTAGTTAAGGTGACCTAAATTAAGGGACAGAGGTTGTTGGTTGAGCTGCCCGCTGTTACTTATTGTTACTTGTAGGGAAGCTAAATTTCATGCCTCGGAGAAGGATCGTGATCGCCGTAACGACCTCCTACTTTCGGCAAAATTGTTAATGAATCGTATGGTTACATGGAATTCAGAAGAATAAATGATATGAGGAGAAGAGCGAGAGAGAGGGATGGATTATATTAGAGAAAAGGGTAAAATTTGATTTGGCTCGCTTATGTGACTTGAAACAAGATGAAAGAAACGGAGTGAAGTGACAGACGTTATGTGAATTGTGTGTGTGCTGATGTGGAAAGGTATGAAAGGGGGAACGAAGGAGTTGCAATTCAGATGAGTGACCTGTCGTACAGATCTATGGTGGGTTTTGTTTAGGTGAGCACCAGATATTCTAATGGATTAAATTAGTTTGAAAGGTTACGGTATGGTGCTTGTGACATTTGGTCCATCTGAGGTTGATGTTAAGGAGAGTGCGATTTTCTGGGATGATTTGAATGATGCTTTGGATGGGGAGAGTAGGAGTGTATTGAGTTAAGGGACCTAATGGTTGTATACCTGATCAGAAAAGGGATGGCTATTAACAGGGGGCTTTGGGAGCCGTTTGAAAATGAGAATGGTAGAGTGATTGATTTCTGTGAGGAGAGGTGTATATGTTTAAGTAATACTTTCTTTAATTCTTTAAATACAAGTGTATTCATAAGCATACTAGAATTGGTATAGGTTAGAGATTAGGTAATCGAAGTTACGTGAAAAGTATGATTGAATTTGATGTTGGTGAAGAAGGAGATTTTGATAAAGTATATTGTTGGATGTTAATGAATCAAGTGAGATGGTTATGAGATGGGATTATTTGATTATTACGTTGTTTATGTAAGATTATTTTAGTGGAGGCTTAATGGAAGGATGAGTGATAAGAAAGGAAAGTCGGGAAAGAAACTTAACAGTTGAATGTTAAAGTTGAACAAGGTAATAAAGGTTTAGGTTTTCAAGAGCACTTGCAAGTAAATCAGCTATGAATTGTGAACAAGTTGAAACTGAACAAATCTGGAAGTAGTAGGAAGGGGATATTGGACTACGAAAAAAACCCACCCCAAAAAACCCTAAACCATCGAAAAAACCCACCCACAACGAAAACCCACAGACCTTTTTTAACCTGACCCTTGAACTGCATTTTTAACCTTACACATTATTTTTCCGGGCCATTTTGACCTTTTTGGGCCAATGTTTTTAGGCACTGACCTTGAACTTTTTTAGAACCTTCGAATATACCTTTTCTGGGCCTATGACCGTTATTTGGGCCTTTACCTGGGTTTTATCGACCAACCCTTCCGTCTCATAGGGGTACAATTTATTGACCCACAAGAGTACTTTTATCGAGCCACCCTAATTTTTAATGGCAAACTTCCTTATTATATTGCGGCAACTCTTCTAATTTCATTGGTGCGCACACCCAGAGTTTTCTTGCTCCCTGAGATTTTTAGCAACCCATTCGAAGAGGGTTTGGCGCCTAAGACGGAGGCTTGTGCCTCCGTCGTACGTATTACCCCCAATTTATTTTACCCCCTTCCCTAATTTTTTCGGCATGGGTCAATTTTTGACCCACGGTGAATTTTTATATATATATACTTATATATATATATATATATATATATATAATTATATATATATATATATTATAGTATATATATATTATATTATATATTATATATATATATATATATATATATATCCATATTACCAAACCCACACACACCCGCAACCACGTGGTCGCCTACTCACGAATTTTCACCCACCCTTCATCTGTGCTAAACTTTCCTTACCACTCAGCATTAACGTCTTTCGCCGTTTCGCGTTCTATCCATTCATAAATCAAATATATAGTCACCGAAAGGATACGAATACCCACCTCTCGGGCAAATTTAAGACCTTTAGTCCACACCTCTAAATGTGAGATCTGGTAATGAGATATTTTGAAATCAGGTCATAGGCGTACCGTGGGAAGCCTAATAAACATACATAATAATAATTAATAATAATAATAATAAATAATAATAATAATAATAATAAATAATAATAATAGATAAATGAAATAATAACTGTAATTATAATAATTAATTATAATAATGGAATGTCCTCTGGAATAAAAACTATATATGAACATAGAGTGGGGAGAGAGTGGGGGAGTGGGAGAGAGAGTTCGGGGGAGAGAGAGAGAAGAGATTGAGCGAAGCGGGAGAGAGAGAGAGAGAGAGAGAAGTACGCTATCGTGAGACGACTGTCAACTAGAATCACAAGTTGGTCAGTATATTAATAGAATTGTTATATATATATAATTGAACTATAACTAACTATATATATAGGGTATACTATTTATTATATAGGTAGAGTATATTATATGTAGTATATTGTATATTAAGTATAGGCTATACTATATAATATAGTATTATGAATCTATTTATATAAAGATAAGATATAGTAATAATATAATATATAAGTATATTATCATATAATATTATAATATAATACATATTTTTAATATAGAATAATATAATATGATAATAATATAAGAAAATAAGAATAAAATTTAATAATATAATAGATAATAATCTAACACTAATATATGCTTGCACGAGTACATCATAGGTTACATATATCACTAATCTTATGGAGTCTTCACTGGTTTGTTTATAAGTTTCATTAACACAGAATGAACCATCTCTTACAGTATCTTACCACAAAAATTAACATTCTCAACCAGAGAAGCTCTCACTTTACCACTAACTAGTGATTTACCTGTACACTCCACAACACTACTTATTACTGTACACATTTACTTTAACACACACACACAGATTTATTACACACACAGATTTTACTTACAGTCACACTCAGATTTACTTACCACACACGATTTACTTACACTCACACAGATTAACTTACACTCACACACAGATTTACTAACACTCACACAGATTTACTTGCACATTTACTTACACACACAGCACACAACACACACACGACACACACAGGCACGAATAACTATTTCGGCCTTGACCTTGCCAAATACCATGGGTCAGGGATTTGACCCACGCCTCCTTGATGGGCATTTGGAGAGAGCAGAAGGTCCACGTGGCCGATTCAGCTAGGAATCACGTGGTTCAGTATTAATATATATATACTATATGGTATATATTTATGATTATAACTTCCGAATATATATATATATATATATTTATATATATATATATATAATATATATATATATAAAAATAATATATTATAGTTCATATATATATATATAATATATATTTTGCTTACGAGTTTCATGGTTCCTTATATAATCTTATGAGTTTATGGTTTGTTATAAGTTTCATACACACTATGACGCTTATAAGCACTTCCTTCCGCATTGTATTCTCTTTACACACACAACACACACACACACACAAGTTTACAGTACACAATATACAGAATACTCACTCACAAACAGAATTTACTTACACACACAGATTTACTCTTACACTCACACAGATTTACTTACTCACGCACAGATTTACTTACACTCACACAGATTTACTTACACACACATTTAATTTACAACACACACACACACCCACAGATTTACTTACACTACACACAGATTTACTTACACACAAACAAGATTTACTTACTCACACCAAGATTTACTTACACTCACACAGATTACTTACACATTACTTACACAAACACACACACACAACACACACACACACACACACACACACAATGATATTTCGGCCTTGACCTTGCAGGATACCATGTGTCAATTTTGACCCACGCTAACTTGATGGCTATGATGGTTCCCAATCACCTTAAGAAGTATCTAGTGATGTTTCTATTAGTGTCTAAATGATATATATAACATAATGAGTATTAGATAGTTGCACTGGTGAGTGCCAGGTGTTTGCCAAAAAAAAAAAGCCCCAAAAAAAAAAAAAAAAAAAAAAAAGATAAAGCAAAAAAAACGAGAAAAAAGAAAACTGAAAGAAAAAAAAAACATAATGTAGTACTAGCTTGAGTGCCAATGGATGCCAAGTGAGTGCCAATGAAGTAGCCAAGTGAGTGCCTTCATATGCAAGTGAGCATGCCACATAGGCCAACTGGAGTGCCACTTTTTTTCAAGCCTTTTCTAGCCTTCCCCTGAGCCTAGAATAAGCCTAATATGGGTGTCTACCCCTAGATGTTATTAAGGTATGAGGTTCGGATTGGTGTATATTACAAGCTGCTAGGATGTTTCCTATTATGAGTTAGTATTTTTCTAAACACTTATACACACATTCACTATGACATTATACACACTATGACACTTATAAGCACTTACACTTCTCATAGACACTTACACTAAACCATAGTGCACTTACACGCACACCCGCACCCACCATATACACTTACACTTACACTCACACAGATCTTATATTATTATACTTATACTTTATTATTATAAATTTTATAAAAAATGTATGTAAGAGAAAAAGCCAAAGTGCTGTCTGAATTAATCAATTGTTATTTTACTACATATGTACGAACTATTTAATTAAAAACATATACTTTACATATCTTAAAGCCTTGATAACTCAGATAAATCAATAGAGGTGTTACTACTAACACCTAAGGGATTAGATATGCTTTTGTTTTACTGCTTTACTGCTTTAACACTCAAACTCTTCTGCTTTAACTGCTTTAACTCACTGCTTTAACTATTTGCTTTTACTGTTAACTCTCTGCTTTACTGCTTAACTCATATATTATTAACATTTACATACCTTAAACAGTAATCAGTAAATCAATAGAGGTGTTATTTAACCTAACACCTATAGGGATTAGTATGTATTGATTTACTTTTTACTGCTTTAACTCATGTAATATACTGCTTTAACTACTACTTTCATTGGCTTTTAACTATTTGCTTTTACGTTTTAACTTCTCTGCCTTTACTGCTTTAACTCATATATTTATTAACATTACATACCTTAAGCAGTAATCAGTAAATTGCAATAGAGGTGTTACCTAACACCTAAGGGATTAGTATGCTTTTGTTTTACTGCTTTACTGCTTTAACTTTCTGCTTTAGCTGCTTTAACTTTTCTGCTTTACTGTTTACTTTCTGCTTTACTGTTTTAACTTCTGCTTTACTGCTTTACACTTTCTGTTTACTGTTTTAACTCATTATATTTATTAACATTATGTTTTTATTTTTGTTTTAATACTTTTTTATTATTTTATTATTATTTGGTATTTAGTTTTATTATTTTTTATTATTTTTTTATTTATTTTTAATTTTATTATTTTATTTTTATTTTGTATTATGTTTCAGTTTGATATCTTTTTATTAGAAATAATAATAACAATGATTCCTTACGTGCAAGAAATTACCTCGTGACTGTATTTAGGATTTAAATTTAGCCCGGTTTCTACAAAAAAGGCTTATCGCTATTAATTTATAGGCCTAGGATTAGGCCTAAACGTAAGTTACTCTGGACCACGATTTTTCAGAAAAAGGTCAGTTTGAAAATATATTTCTGACCTAGGAATTACGGCTTAAATCGCCCTCGGGATTAACCAAAAAGGATTATACCTACAACACATTAATTTAAACAGAGCAAGATAGGTCAGTTCGTAGTTCATGTGAAGGAAGTGCGTGGGAGAAATCTGGTTTGTGTTTTCTCTGTTCTGATGGATTTGGTCAAAGTAGATTACTGATAGATAAAATAAAGATAATAAATGAGAAAATAAATCTGAATTATTTAAAAAACTTTGGAAAAAATTTTTTGTAGTTCAACATCGTACTGGGTGGTAGATAATATTAAATATAAGTGAATAATTGTTATTACAACATAGGAACTTAAAAAAATTTAATAATATTGCACGACCTAATTTGTTTGAATAACTTATTTTGATTCGCTTTTTATACTATTTACATGTGGCTAAAGGAGTGGATATGGTAAACCACGTAAGGTCCCAAATAGACTACAAAGTCGGCATACGCTTGTGGTAGAGGCGTGGGTAGCTGGGGTCCTTACCTTATCTGATTTACTTTGATTCTATTTGTTTTAAAGGTAAGACGTAAAATATATGTTTTTAAAGTAAAAATTTCAAAAATTTTAGCAAAAGTAGTTTTGGAAATTTTATAGTTTTTGATATTTAAAAACTAAAAAAGTATTAACAAGTAAATTAATAATTCTCTCTCTCTCTCGATTGATTTAATATATAGAAGTTTAAATACTTTGAAAATAATTTAGTTTATTTGATCATGAGTTAAATTATAAATGTTAACGTGATTAAATATACAAACATAAAGATGTCATTTAAATAAATTATACGTTATATGTGGGAGTGTGTGTGTGTGGTGTGTTGTGTGTATGTGTGTGGTGATGTGTGGAGTGCCTAAGATAAATCTGTGTGTGTAAGCTAAAATCTGGGCATCACGTAAAAACTGTGTGAGTGTAGGTAAATCTGCAACTACGTTGTGTAAGTATGTAAATCTGGGAGTTGAAGGTGAGGAAGAGGGATAATAAGTGAATCGTGTGTGACTTGTAGTGTGTGTGATGAGAATGTGTGAATGCTGTGTAGAATGTGTGTGTTGAGTGTGTGTGTGTGTGTGATGTGTGTATGTTTTGTTCTAAATAACACTAAGTATAAAAATATAAAAATAAAATAATATAAAAATAAATAAAATAATAATTAAATAAAAATAATAGAATAATAATAAAAATAAATAAAAATTTAAATAATAATATAAATATAAAAAGTATTAAAACAAAATTAAAAACATCATATAGTTTAATAAAAATATGGTTTAATAAACAAGTAAACAGAAAGTTAAGCACGTATAAAGCAGAAAGTAAAAACAGTAAAGCAAAAAAGTAAAAGCAGAAAAGCAGAAAGTTAAAGCAGTAGCAGGAAAGTTAAGCAGTTTAAGCCAGTATAAACAATGCAAACTAATCACCTTAAGGTGTAGGTAACCACCTCTAATTTGATTTACTGATTCATACTGCTTTAGGTATGTAATGTTAAATAAATAATATGAGTTAAAGCAGTAAAGCAAGAAGTTAAAACAGTAAGCAATGAGAGTTAAATGCAGATAAAGTAGCTGATGATAAAGGCAGTAAAACGATGAGTTTAAAGCAGATAAAACAGATTAAAACAAAAGCAGAAATCGAGATAATAGTATAGGAATAAACTATTGAATTTACTGATTTACTGCTTTAAGTATGTAATGTATAATAAATATATGAGTTAAAGCAGTAAAAGCAGAGAGTTTAAAACCAGTTAAAAGTCAAATAGTTATTATAAGCAGTAAAGTAGCTGAGTTTAAAGCAGTAAAACATGAGTTTTAAAGCAGTAAAACAGTGAAAAACAAAAGCATTAACGAATCGCCTTAGGATGTTAGTAATACACCTTTCATATGATTTTACTGAATTTAACTAGCTTTAATGGTATGTATAAGATAATGTTTTAATAAAAAGTTGTTTATATGACTATTAATAAAATTGATATATATATCAGGCACTTTGGCTTTTTTCTTCTTACATACCATTTTTAAAAATTTATTAAATTAAAAAAGTGAATTAAGTAAAAATATAAAAAGATGTGTGAGTGTAAGTGTAGTGATATCTGTGTGGGTGCGTGGGTGCACGATGTAAGTGCTATATGGGTAGTGTAAGCTGTCTATGGAGAGTGTAAAGATGCATTATTAAGTGTCATAGTGTGTTATAAGTGTCATAGTGAATAGGTGTCATTATGTGTATATAAGTGTTAGAAAAATACTAACTCTTAGTAGGAAGCAGTCTAGTAATACACACCAATCGAATCCCATACCTTATAACATAGGGAGAGACACCAATATTAGCCGTATTTCTAGCTCAGGGAGGCTTAGAAAAAGGCTTGAAAAAAGTGACACTCAGGTGGCACTATGTGGGCACCACTTAGGCACTCAGTTAGCACTCACTTGGCACTCATTGGCACTCACTTGGCACTCATTGGACAACTCATTGGCATCACCTTGGCCACTCCCTGGCACTCACCAGGGCACTCATCTATGTAAATACCACTAGAATAATCATAGAAGTGCAACTATAGACAACATTCACTATAGATACTTCTTACCGTTGATTGGGAACCATCAAAGCCATAAAAAATAGGCGTGGGTCAAAATTGACCCATGGTATTGGGCATGGTCAACGCATGATTTGTTTGTATGTTGTGTGTGTGTGTGTAAAATAGTATGAGTGTGTGTAGTTAAGTAAAATGTTGAAGTAAATCTGTGGAAGTGTAAGTAAAATTCTGATATATAATGGTAGTGAGTCAAGTAAATCTGTAAGCTGTGATAGTGTAAGTAAATCTGTATTGTGTGTAAAGTAAATTGTGTTGTTTGATAGTGTGTGTGTTGTGTGTGTGTGTAAGTAAATGTGTAAAGTAAATCTGTGTGAGTGTAAGTATATATGGTGTGTAAGTAAGTAAATCTGTGTGAGTGTACGTAATAAATCTGTGTGTATGTATAAGTGTAAGTGTGTGTGTGAGTGTAAGTTAATCTGTGTGAGTGTAAGTAACCCTTGAGTGTGGTGTGATGTAGTGTGTGGATTGTAAAGAAATCTGTGTGTATGTACAGTGCTGTATAAAGTGTCATAGTGGTGTATGAAACTGTACTAACACAACCATGAAACTCATAAGGATTATATAAGGAACCATGAAACTATAGTAAGTACATTATACATATACTATATACTCATATATAATTTACTATATAATCATATATGTTACGGTAACTATATCAAATTATCACATATATATAATAATATTAATCCACAATATCTAACGCAACAAAAATAGTACTAATATATATATATACTATATAATATACTAAATTACTATATACTATATATATACTACTATACTGACCGACGTGATTTCAAGCTTGGAATCGGCCACGTGCGTACCTCTCTCTCTCAGCCATCAAGTTAGCGTGGTCACAAATATTGAACCCATTGGCGTATCTGGCAAGCGTACAAGCCGAAATATCATTGTGGAGTGCTGCACTTGTAGTGTGTGTTGTGCCTTGTGTGTGATGGTACAGAAATGTGTAAGTAAATCTTGGTAGTGTAAGTTAAATTCTGTGTGAGTAAGTAAATCTGTGGTGAGTGTGTGTGTGATCTGTGTGTGAGTTAAGTAAATCTGTGTGTAAAAACTTTGAAATATTTTTAGTGTGTGTGATAAGTAAATGTGTAAAGTAAATCTGTGTGAGTGTAAGTAATCTGTGAGTGTAAGTAAATCTGTGTTGAGTAAGTAAATCTATGGAGACTGTAAGTGCTTATAAGTGTCATAGTGTGTATAGAAAAACTTGATATAAAAAACCATGAAACTCATAAGATTACTTAATAGAACTGCAATTGAAACCGTAATGACATTAAAATATTATATAATAATTATATATATATTTAATTAATATCATATTAATATATAATAATATATAATATATTATATATAATATATATAATATATATTGACCACGTGACGTATTAACTGCCACGTAGCGAGTGTAACTCTCTCTCTCTACTCTCTCCTCTCTCTCTCTCTCTCTCATCCTCTTCTCTCTTCTCTCTCTCTCTCTCTCTCATATATATATATAATATTATAATATATATAATATATATATATATATATATTATATATATATATTATTATATATATATATTATATATATTATTATAACTATATATATATATAATAATATATATATATATATATAATATTATTATTATTATTATTGATTATTATTATTATTATTATTATTATTATTATTATTATTATTTATTATGATTATTTTATTATTATTATTATTATTATTATTATTATTATTAGGCTTCCACGGTACGCCTAAATTGACCTGATTTCAAATATTCTACATTACCATATCATCACTTTAGAGTGGTTTGCAGACTAAAGGTCTTAATTTGCCCGAGAGTGGGTATCGTATTCCTACCTTCGGTGACGTATAGATTTTTGATTTTCATGAATGGATTAGAACGCGATAACGGCGAAGACGTAATGCTTGAGGTGGTAAGGAATTTAAGCACCAGATGGAAGGATGGTAAATTACGTTGGAGTAGACGGACCACGTCGGTTGCGGGTGTAGTGGTGGGGTGTGTGTAGGGGATATATATATTATATATATAGTATAATTAATATATATATTATATATATAGTATAATATATATATAATATATATATATATATATAATATATATATAATTATATATATATTATATAAAATATATAAATCAATTCTGTGTAAAAATTGACCCATGGCCGAAAAAATTAGGGAAGGGGGTAAAATGGGTAGGAAGGTAATACGTACGACGGAGGCCAAAGCCTCCGTCTGGCGCAACCCTTTCTTCGAAGGGTTGTCTAAAAAATTAGTGAGAGCCAGAAATTAGGGGGGGTAATACGTAGGGTTGCAAAAAATTAGGTTGGTTGCCAAAAAATAAGGGTGGCCGAAAAAATTACCGTTGGGCCAAAATTGACCCATGGAAGACGAAAGGGTTATGGTCGAAAAAAAACGGTAAAAGCCCAAAAAGGAATCAAGGGCCCAAAAAGTGTAATTAGGTCAAAAAAGGTTCCAAGGTCAGGGTTAAAAAATTTGGGCTGTCAAAAAAAGTCAAGGCCCAAAAAAAGTGAAGGTTAAAAAGGTCAAGGGCAGGTAAAAAAGGGTCAGGTGGGTTTTTCGTTGGGTGGGTTTTTCGATGGGTGGGTTTTTCGTAGTCCAATATCCCCTTCCTACTACTTCTGGAATCAAATGAAAGAAGCGGTTGTTAGCAGTGCTCAAGAGAAAGTATGAAATTGAAAATTTAGAAGAGTAAAAAATGGTAACAATATTATAATAGGACGATGCGCCAGTTTAGAAGCCAGAAAGCGTGGATTGAATGTTGCTAAAAGCTAACGATGAGCGTCTCAAAAGAAAGGTATTTGGAACTATATAATAGAGAAAAAAATAGAGAAGGTACTAAAAGATCATACTGTAGATGAAAAATGAGCATAAGAAATGAACAGTATGAAAGGAAGACTGCAATGCAGGAAAACTTACAAGAGAAACAGAAACTCTTTGGAAGGAAGCGCGAAAAAGATTAAGAATGCAGAATAAGGAGAATCTGATTTGAATATGAAATTAAGGATGGTGCTTTATTCGGTATACTGGTGAAATGGATGTGAGGAGAGTGTGGAGGAAACACTGTGAAATCTGCATAACATTGCAGTAATGAGAGGTGATAGTGAATGTAGGGGCTTGTTAGGTGCAAGAAGAATTGATAAATTTTGGGGATGAGGTTAATTAGTAAGGAGGAGGTAATGGCAAGAGTGAGAAAGTCTGAAGAATGGGTAAAATCTGCAGCCATAGATGAAATTACTGGTGAAATGATCAAGATGGAGGCGAGATGGTGATTGAAATGAATTTGAAGTTGCTGCTAACAAATCGTTTATGGAGGGTATAGTTCCGAAGGATTGGGGAGAACAGTAATAGTACCCACATATAATGGTAAGGGGATATGTGAAATTGTATCATATAAAGGGAATAAAGATTATTTTCTGAGGCATATCGGTAGGAAGATATGTGCTGTGGTATTTCGGTTCGAAGAGGCTGTAGAGTGAGCTTGAGGGACTATTGGTGAAGAGCAAGTGCATTTAGAAGTAGTAGAAGATTTGTGGATCAGATCTGTACATTGAAAACAAAATGATGAAGGAGAAAATGAGATAAGAAGAAAATAAATTGTATTCTAGGATATTGAAGCTTTCTAATGGCAAGTGTTTGAGTATATATGGTGTTTTGGTGCGTAGACTCTGAATGGAATCAAACTCCTCGTATTGATAGTAAGTGAAACTTGAGAATGTAAGAATTAAATGAGTTGAAGTGATGGTTTAATATTAATAGCGGAGTGGCATGGAGGAGTCTGCTATGTTCGACTGGTATTCAATGTTGTATATGGGATGGAGTATAAAGAATTAGAGATCAGCCAGGTGCAAGCGGAAGGATCTCGAATGATGGGAAATGAGAAAACGAATGGAGAGTGCGACTAAACTATATATTGAATGCGGAATGAATATAGGTCTTGTCGTGAAGCTCTGCAAAACGAAGAGTTTGAGGAAGATTGTGTAATATGAGGGGTTAGGCAGGGTGTGAAAAAGGAAGCTATTTGAAATAAATAGTAGAATAAGAATAAGATTAGGTTAGTATGTTGCGGGAGTTCCAGAGTGTGAAGTTATGTATATAGATGACACGCTGCGAAACAGCATCTGAGTTTATAATATTTAGGATATATTTTGGATCAAAACGGAATGAGATGATGGAGACTGTAGTAGGAAAGTTGTGAATAGGTGGAAGAGGCAATTAAATTCATTTTAAATCCTTGGTGCGCGATGTAAAGGAACTAAGTCTTAAGCTGTGCTAGGCGTTAGCAATGAAGGCATAGTATGTCACCTTGTCTGCAAATGATATAATAGTGAAACTAGGTCTGGAATAGAGGTATAGATCTAAAAGGTACAAGTGTTATGTTCAGAATGGACAATCTTAGGGGCATGCTTAGTTGTGAGGAGAATTGATAAGATGGGGAATGAATGCATTAAGGAGTTGTATGGTGTGACGAAAGGAATCATTTGAAAAGAGATGAGATGACAGGTCGTGTGGTTAAGCGAGTATTGTATAGTGTGTGTGTGTGCTGCGAATCAATGGCTGGGATTAGAGAAAAAAGTGGATTGAGCCATCCAGGAAAAGAATCGCATGAAAGAGAGGAATTATGAGATTGGCAGTACGGCGAGAAGAAAGTGTTCATAATTAGGAGTGAAAGGCGGAGGTTGTGACTGTGGGTATGGTTGTGGGCCTTGCAAAAGGTATGAACCCTGCATTGAGGAGAGGCCACGATGAGGGCCCATCGCAGTCCCGTGAAACTCTAGGGGGGATTTTTCTGACTGGGACGAGTTCTCACTTAATGGTATAAAGGTGATCGGTAAGGCTGGGCTTTCTTTTTGACTTGCGTTATATTCTTACTACTACTACTTTTTTGTTCCAGCTGTATGAGCTAACATACCTACCCCCAATTTCTGGGGACAGGAGGAAGATGATAATAATGTACTAATATTATTATATATATATATATATATAGTTATATATATATATTATATATATATATTATATATATTATATTATATATATATATATATATATATATATATATATATATATATATAGTATATACATACATTTCTGCCCTTGGCCCACGCTTATTGGAGGGGTCCACACCGCCTCCAAAAGTGGCCCACTGCTCTTGGGGCGAGGTTCCACAGGCAAGAAATGAGAGAGTAACAGCAAGGAGTACGCGGGGGCGCGTCGAGGGCGGGACACTCAGTTAAGGAATGCTCCATTGGTCCGGATATACGACATCTAGTGAGAATGGGGGATATAATGTGTCAAGTTTGAATCTGAAATTTAATTCATAAGATTGGCTGGTGGCCTTGATCGCTCCGTGCGAGGTAACTTTGGTTTCTTCTGGACAGTGATTCTTCTGTTAGGGAGTGCTGGGGATGGCGTGTTTTTTAGTAGTTGTTATTGGCGATTTGTAGATATTGTGTTAGTTAATGTGTATGGGATGTGAGAGAGCCAAGATCATTTGGGGGTGGGGGGGAATGTGTTGTAGTTAGTCGTCATTATAAAGTATTGGGGCTGGGTGAGGAGGGGGGATTTTCAGTCGTGTGTCGGGGGGGGTTGGAAGTATATGGTGACATGGATGGTTGGATTGAAGTGTTTTCTGGAAAAATTGTCCCCCTACCATCTTCAAGTGGGTAGGGATGAGAAGGATGTGTGTCTCGTCATGTAAATGCTGGATGGGGGTTGTTTTAGGACATCCAGTGATTATTCTAAGGCAGTGTTTTGTGTAACTTATAATTTATTTAATTGGATTGTGATAGTGCTGAGAACCATGCGGGGGAGGCATAGTTTATATTAGTTCTGGAGGAGTTGTTTGTAGATTGCACAAAAAAAACAGTAAATGAGTGTGTTTCTGTCCGCCTGGAAGTGTGCTGGGAGAGAGTTCGTAGGTGTGTTTAATTCCGTAAATATAAAACCAATATCAATATTAATACCTATATATATAATGATATGTATATAGATTTAAATAACAATGTTAATATTCCACTTTCTAAGTGTAATTTCTATAGTAAATATATCATACACATTATATAAATATATATATTAATTTTTTCATTTTATTTTATTTATTTAATAATGTATTGAAATGTCCCATATGCAATTAACTTTGGAATTTAAATTTTTTTATGTTGTTTTTGCAGGACTTCCATTTTTGATTCTGAAAAATGAAAAATTGCATTTCTCGAAACGTCGAAAAAATTCTGATTCAATAATATGTTTAATAAGAGCTCTACAAAAATTCTCATATAAAAATTCTCAGATCAATGGATCATAAAAATTTCCTAGTTACGCCAATGATAATATTATATAATATACTTTTTTTAAAAATACATTCAATAATTTATTAATGAATAATCAAAGATAAAGAAAAAGTTATATATATATATATATATATATATATATATATATATATATATATATATATATAATATATATATATATATATATATATTATATATATATATATATATAATATGAAACTAAGTTGGCTTTTCCACCACATTGCTTGGAGAACATTTCCTGCCAAGTAACTCTGGCATATACCCTCCCAATGAGTTCGAAAAACTCAAGCAAGAGAGCTGCGTCTATGTTCTCTAATCCGTCTCCCATTATTACCCCAACTCCTGAAAAGATGTCACTAAACAGAACCAAAGGTTAAGCAACAAGACAAAGATTATTCACTAAAATATAAAACATCGTAAGTTCTAAAGCAAAAAAGAACACACCGACCCCAAACGTAAAAAATGCAACCCAGAAGAGAACTCGCCATAAGTTTATTCCTGAGACAAAAAAAAGCAACCACAGCTATTGAACAACTCACCAATCAACCCTCTGATAGCTAGCGGGAATATTCCAGCTCTTCTGAATCCTGTTTTAACTCTTCTTCCTAATTTCCTATCCCATAACTCTCTAAATTAAACGATTCTATGCCTTAGGGGATGAAATAATTATAGTTCCCAAATGGAGTTTTATTTCTAATACTTCCTGCCCTTTCGAGAGAGGTGAGTGAAAAACCGTTCAACCCAAACACAGTAAACACTCCAAGCGTTCTGCATCTGTTGGCGGTATGAAAAGGGACCCAGAGGTCTCCCACCTTAATTCAAATTGTCAATTCTTTCAAAATTGCCCGCTTGATGGCTCACTGACAAAGTCTACAGCATTAGAACTTATCGCTAACTCCAAGGATCCTATATTGGATTCCAATATCACAGTTACAAATTCCTCACAAAAAGGTGACATTTTCCTATGACACCTTCCAAAACTGTCTCAATGGAAACAGCCCATATTCTACACCCATTTCTGAATCTGCTTGCTTGGTAGATACTAATATCAGTCCCATTATCAAACATGTGCACTCTGGTTGCTTTTCCAACGACCAACCGAGACCAAATAATAAAATGGACTGTTGAACTCAACTACTTTGCATGATATATGAGAGATATACACAATCACACAGAAAACTTACAACCCAAAAAATCCCCCGGTGTTCGTTGGTACCCACAATCTCTGGTTGTTAGCGAATAATTTCTTTATCACACGATGATTTGTTGCTCCTCCTCGTCTGCACTCAAGTCTCAGCTTTTCCTCCAACTTTACCCCTAGCCAACAATTGTCTCGAAAATATCATCCTTATAATATTAATAACAACACAGCATGGGACCACCTTCTCATTGAATTGTCATGGCTACTGACTCTAAGTTGTTGAGATATATATAGATACATATATATATACACTAAGATAGAGCTATATTTGCAGGAATACCATCAACATGTTTTACGACTCCCTCAACTGCCGAATACAGATCGAGAGTAGTTCTAGAAGAGGAGAAACATGAAAGGGGATGGGCAGGAATTGCTCAAATCAGCGAGGTCTGTGAATATATAATAAATATATATATATATATATATGTAATAAATATTATATATATAATAATATATAATATTATATATGTAACTACTCCTATAAATATATATATATAATAATAATATATATATATAAATATATATAATATAAATAATAATATAAGACTATATATATAATATATATAGTAAAATATATAATATATGATATATATATGATTTATATATTATATATATATATATATTATAATATATATATATATAATATATATATATATAATATATATATAATATATATATATATATATATATATATTATTATTATATATAATTATATATTATAATATATATATATAATATATATATATATATAGTTATATATATATATAGTATATATTATATAGTATAGTATATATAATATATATATAGTATATATTATATATATATATATAATATGATATATATATGTGTGTGTGTTGTAACGAAGTAAATTTATGTGATAGAATTCTAAATAGAAATAACATAGATTAGTCCTCCTTTTGATAAAGATTTCGCCCTCCGTTCTTTCTAATTAAGCACTTTTTTATCGTGAACAAAATGATTTTAAAGAAGTAGCTTTTAGATATTGCTTAATGCGGAATGCTCGTTATTTTATATAAATATAGTATTTTTTTTCTATTCTTTTACGGTATAGTTGAGTCTTCTTGTATAAATCATTGTAAAAACTAAGTTGTCATTCTGTTATCGAGCCACGTTGTTAGTGTCGAGTGTCGCGGTTTCATGTTGAGAGGATTAACGAGGCTACTATTGTTGGTATTTTTTCCTTAGTGTGTAAAACGAACTTGTAAGGGCCACACTAAAACAAAATTGTTTTATTATGTTTCGTTCTTTATTTATGGAGGGCGTTTATTAAGTTTATTCTTATTACTTGTTGTGCTATTTTTATATTGTTAGTGTTTTGATATCTGTAATTCGAAGGATCAAATTCTAGTATGTAATTGCTATCTGAAATTGTGGTTTAATAGTATCGTGGTTCATTCCCCTTTTAACGAGCTGTTTTTGGACCTGTCTAATCAAAGTTCGTTAGCTGACGCTGAAAAACCGAGTAAAATTGTCGATGGCATCTTTTCTGTTGACAAAGGGAGATCTTAAGAATCACATTGATAACATTAATTAGAAGGGATTTCTGTTTTATAATATATTACAAGTGCGAAAAAATATTTTATCTGAAATTTAAATAATATTTCATGTAATTTACTAGAACGAATTAATATTAGTTTTCCCCCATAATCCTTTCCTGATTTTTTATATTTTCATAAATAGAAGAAAAAAAACAGATACAGTCAGTAAAATATCGTTTAACTAAAATAATAATAAAAAATGAGTTATAATTAATTTTCATCCTAAAAATTTCAATTAACAAAATAGTAAAATACAGGTAATAGTAAAATATAGGTTACATGAAGATCATCTAAGAGTAGATACACTAGAGAATGTTGAATCGGAATGTGGAGTTCCTCAAGATTTCATCCTAAGTCATTTTATTTTAAAATTTGATCTTCTTATGATATGACTTAAACTGATGTAATATTTTATTGTCCTATCGCAATTTGATTGTGCACTTTGTTGGTTTCTGATCCAAATATTTAGTATAGTTTTTATTAATATTAGGATTCAATCATTGAAACGTCATTTCAGAAAATGTTGGGCTTGAAAAATTTCCTTAGAAAGTTCTCCATAGCGGTCTCGGATGGCTACGTAAGTCTTGACTACTTTAGAAAGGTCTAATTTTTCAGCTAGAGTCAAACTGGATAGTTGGGACTGTCCCCAAATCTTAACGGGTTTCCCTGCTCTCTTTTGAGCATAGCTTTTAGTTGGTACTAATCGCTAAAACCAAGCTCTAGTTGCTATTAAGCCTTGGATCCCTTTGAGGCAGTTAGTACAGCCGCTTAGCTTTAATTAGCTACTCCCACAAGTCAAGTCTAACTGTGGCATTAAAAGAGGCAAAGAAAATCTAGATGAAAGTTTTGAATCCTTTTGGAACGGATTTAATAATGGGTGCTTGCGGGTCGTCTTTACTTGATACTAGGATTAACTTTATCCGATAGTTGGTATTATCAAAAGGACAAAAGGTACTATCAAAATTCATAAAGTGTAGTACTTTCTTATTGTGTCAATGAATTTTTGGTAAGTACGGTTTTTATTGCTTGCTTATCTAGGAAAATGTCATTGTCTATGTATACATAAAAAACATCAATCATAACGCTGAACTTAGAGGTCAGTAAAATCGTCCGAAACTAAATAAATCTGAGACTAAATAAATCTGAAACGAAATAAATCCAAAACCAAGCAAATCTGAACTAAGTAAATCTGAAACTAATTCACTTCCAAAAATAACTAAGTCTTTTTTCACGTTGGACAGTAATGTCAATTTTCCCATAAACAGTTATCATTAAAATAACTGTCACACTATAAATTTCAAAGTGTCACTGATGTAACTGCAAGATCGTATTCAATTTTAGTATGCATAACAATAGTTCATTGAAGTCACAAATCATTATAAAAGAAAAACAAAGAAATATTTTCTGCACATATGATACGAGGCTAATATGATCACATATATATAATATATATTAATATATACTATATATATTATATAATATTATATATAATATATTTATATATATATATATCATATATATATATATATACTATATATATATATATAATATATATATATACGTATATATTAGTATAATATATATATATATATATATTAGTATATTATAGTATATATACCCTATATGGTAACCTTCATATATATGATATATATATTAGTAGTATATATGTATATATATATTATATATAATGTAGGTATATGTATATAGTATACTAGAACAAAAATTTCAACTTTTTGTCGTCCGCTTCTGCTCTGTCGCTACACATTTTGTTCAGAAACTAAATTGGTGCAAAAACACTTTGACTTTGGTTTCACTTCTTTCAACACATAATTAAGCATATATATATATATGTATATATATATATAGTATGATATATATATTCTAGTATATATATATATATATTATAATATATATATTATTATATATATTTATATATGAATGAGAGAGATTTTGAATATTTTTTAGATAGAAGAATTGAAGGTCGAATTTTCTAGAAGTGAAATTGTCTCGCTCTTCTTCTCTCTCTTATATATTATATATTATAGTATATATAGGCGCCGAGCTCGGCACGCCGCGTGGGGCGCTGGCCCGCTTGCCCGCCCCCGCCGCTGGCCTCGCCCACCGTACTGGTCTGTCGCTATATAGTGATATTCTATGACTTATATATAAGTACCATATACCGTATATATATATACTATATTGATAGTATATATATATAATATAGTATAGTTATATACTATATATAGTATATATATATAATATATTATATATACTATATATTAAATACTTGGGTTATTCCTTCTAAAACGTTTTCTTTATCTAAATCATTTTCTAAAGTATAATCTTGATTAATATAATATTTGAAGTCGGGTTTGAGATTCCTATTTAAAGAATCATTTTGCGAATTTCTGTAGTAATTTGTCGGTCTCTTTGAGTAGATTCTTTGGACCAAAATATTATTTTATTATGTAGTATGTTATTTTAACATATTATTTATTAACATTGTGTATTTATAAAATAATTTTGTTCTGTTATGTTCACAGACACCATCGCTCCGTCATTCGATTTGGGCATGAACTGGCGGCATTTTTTAAAAGGTTAACAAGCGTTACTTAGTTAATCATCGGTTATTTCTACCTTTTCTCGTTTGTAAATTTGACATAATTTTTTATATTTCTTATGTCATCAATGCTTCATTTATTTCTTACCTGAATGACTCCAACGATTGCATAATAGAAGTTTTCCGTAACATGTATGAAATTTGGCAAAAATAGATCGTTTCTATGATGTTAACTCGTGCTGAGCAGCACGAGTAGGACGAGTGCAGGAGTCGCCATCTAATGATATATATATATGATATAGTAGATACTTAGTAAATATATATATAGCGATATTATATTATACTATACTATATATGTATATATCAGTATATAGTTATATATATTATATATATAGTATATTATGTAGTAGTATATATATATATATTACTATATATATATACTATATATATATAGTAGTATATATATAATACAGGTATATATATATATAATATATAGTAGTATACTATATTATAATATATATATATTAATATATGTATACTATACAGTATATAGCTATATATATATACTATATATATATATTATATATACTAATATTCACTAATGAGGTTTTATAGATGTGATGCTACGTCCCCCCTAATTTATTCGGATAAGTTGGCAGTCGTTAATTGAAAATCTTTGGCCTTTATTGCCTAAGTGATCATATACTATATATATTATAGTATATATTATATATATATATATATAGTATAATCGATAGTAATATATAGTACTAGTATAATTATTATAAGTAATATATATATACTATATATAAGTATATATAGTATATATATATATATCGTATCTTATATATATATTATTATAATATATATATGTATGATATATTATATTAAGTATATATTAGATATATCTATATATTTATATAGTATGATTGATATATATATTATAGTATATTTATTAATATATATATATATATAGTATATATTATATATATTAATAATATATATACTATATTATAGTATATAATAATAGATTTTATATATATATATATATATTAATTATATATATTATTTATTATATATATATATATTATAATAAGTATATATATATATATAGTATAGTATATATATATAGTACTATATATATACTATATATATGATTTGACCGTCATCGAGGGCCAGTAGGCAGGATTGTCACTTAGGGGGTGGGCAAAGGTTGAGTGACTATACTATATATATCATATATATATACTATATACATATATTATATGTATTATATATATATATATATAGTATATATTATATATAGTATATATATATATATATATATTACTATAGTATATTAATATATATATATATATATATATATATATGATAAATCGTATCATTAGTATATATATAGTCATATATTGAGTTATATGATATCAGTATAAAATTACGGGATGGCCCGATATCCTAAAAAATATGGGATAAATCGATATAAGTTTTCGATATGTTTTAAAG